>JAQGEP010000530.1:0-15406 GCA_028476805.1 Acrocalymma vagum
CCCCCCACGGGGTTCGCCGTCGCGGCCGTACCGTTATGCACCGTTACGCACCGTCGTGCCTCGTCACGCACCGCGGTACGTTGCTGTGTACTGTCGTGCATAGACGGTGTAGTCAAGTTCTTTCCATATATATATATATTATGTATATTTTAGAGAAATTAGATAAACTAAGTAATACGACCTACCTACCTACCTACCTACCGAAGACCGATTTGGATTAAGCATATTTGAAAGCTTCGCTAGTGACCACCCTGCTGTCGAGCGCTTAATCTCTAGCTGTTGAATCACTGCCCGAGGATTCGCGCCGGCGTTCGTCCTCGCTCGTATATAGTCGATAATGACCTTCCTTCTACTAAAAAAGGTGCGTTCCTTCTGTTCAGGGCGCCATCTAGCCCCGTACGAATCCTCTAGGCTTTGGACAGATGGATTCCCCCCCAAACCAGCCGTCCACTCCCTCCATAGGTCGTCCACCGTCTGTATCGTACGAGACATCCGGTAGAGCGGCTTCGTACCCGAAGATTGGGCAACGTCGGGACGTCGACGGAGGCCGCCGTCGGCCCCGCTGCTGTAGGTATCGCATAGAATAGGCAAGGATACGGCAGCGGCAGCGGCAGGGTCGACGTCAACGTCCGGCCCGGGATCAGGAGCAGCGTACGGCGCAGTAGTGTTGGACCCGCTATCAAGACTGCTATTAGATCTTGGACTTCCGCAGGGACTGGCGGATGTGGCGCCGCTCAAGGGGGGAAGCGGCGCCTGAATCTTGACCGGTATACGACCGGTTAGGATATCCTGGATGGTCGTACGAAGCTGGTGGATCTCACTAAACGTCTTCCTACCCCACTGCTGAGTAGTCTGATTGAGGGATTGCTCGAATACAGTTAGGCGCTCTGCGATTACGGGCAGGGCTCGTCGTACGAGAACGTCCTGGGGCTCCTCGACGTTCTGGGCGACTGAGAGCTCAAGTTCACGGGCAAATGAAAGATAGTCCCGGTTTCGAAAGATGGGGTCGTTCCAAAGTGGGTGCTGTGGGAATTCGTTTCGAAAGAACACTGAGTCCTGTAGTAGGATCGTACGGAGCTGCACGAGGAGGCGCAGGAAGCCCTTTCCGGCGAGATCGCACTCGTCTGCGTCGAGGTCACTATCGTCGTCGTCATTGTTGCCGCCGCCGCAGAAACCGCTAGGAGGAGGAGGCTCGTTAGAATCGAACCAGGCCAGCGCCGCGTCGACCCACGGCCATACCAATCGGACGACGGACTTGGGGGGTTCCACCATCGCGCGAGGGATGAAGTAGTCGCCGCGTCCTGACGGCTGGAAGCCGGCGACGCTCCGTACGAACTTACGCGGGATATGCGAGAGGTAGCAGCCGCTCAGCGCATCGTGGTTCCAACGGCCGGCGCGCTGGATTTGGGACTCACTAACGCCGGCGAGCTCAGCATGTCGAGCGCCCTGACTGCGGCCGGAGTGGGTTTTTTTAAGGGAGGAGACTTTGGCTGCGCTAAAGAGGTTGTTCGTCCATGAGAGCTGAATTTCGTACGATAGCGGGCTGGTCCGATCCTTACCTTTAAGGGCATGAATCCGGTACCAATCCTGCCGCCGCCTGAACGTTGGGTGAGGCTCGCGGGCGACATTCCAGCGGTAGAAGAGGTAGAACGCGAGATGGCTCATGGTACAGAGTAGGGGGTTCTTGTGTCGTATGCTAACACCGTACTGGATCTTCCCAAACTGGTTCATCTTCCCGTTATCCATAATAAGGAGCATGGCCCAGCACGGCGTAGCTCCCTCGTTCTTCATCTCAATGGTGAAGAGGTCGGGAAGCTCAGCCGTACGGCGAGATTCACCTCGAAGTAGCATGGAATGGGAAAAGAGGAAATCAACCGCCGTACGAAGGTAGGACTCTGGGGTGACGGTCGTGAACCGCTTCCGTTTGTTACCAGTCTTCGTTGGACCTTCAGGGCCTAGTTGCCATCCGTCCCAGCAGAACCGTACGACCCTGATCAGCTCATCTGTGGTATATCCATCCATCAACGTGCCGGCGGCGCGGTCTACGAACTCTTCCCTCTTCCGGGTGGATTCTTGGGTGAGCCGTGACTTAAGGAAGTCCTTTAAGGCCTGGGACCGCATCGGTGGCTGCATTGGACTGTCCTGAGGACGGCGGTCGTACTGGACCTTCCAGAGCCGGAGTATCGCGGACACGTACGACTCCACGGACTGGGCAGAAAGCGTCTGCTTCACCTCCGTGCCGTCCTCCGTCACACGCTCCTTCTTGTATCGGCTGCCCCGTAGGCCCCGCTTCGCCACCTCGTCCTGGATGAAGAGGAGCAGCTTCGAACTGGTTACGGACGATCCATCGTCGAATCCAGAGCGTATACACCAGTCTATGAACTCCTTCTGTTTCCCCTCGTACGACTTCTTCGTGTTCTTCGGCTGCAATTGCTCGCTGAGGAGAAGGGCGTTCTGCGTCGCTGCGAGCAGCCTTTGGTTAAGCTGGATCTGACGCGCGGTGGTAGGGTCGATTTCGGCCTCCATTTTCGATTCGATTTAACCTTGTATTTCCTACGAGCTCAACGGCTCCCCAGAGGGAATATCGCGACTGTAGGGACATTACCCCCAAAAAAAAAATATTCGGCCCTGCGGGGCAACGTCGAGAGCGTGCGCGTCGCGAAGTCGCGAAGGCGAAAATACGCCCTAAGGGGGTAGAAATAAAACCCGTATGGTTTTTTACTTACCTGGGGGCTTGGCACTTTTGCCATAGTGTCTCATGACATGTCCGCGCGAACTTGGACCCCCATATATGCACAAATTATTACGCCAAGCAGTGGTATGTTCGTAATTTGCCGTAATTACAATATTACCCCTGCAATATACTAAAGCAAAGTAGGAAACCCCCCTGCAGCGATGACCGTGCGGTAAGAACAATCAAAGTGCAAAACCGGAAAGCGATTCCGCTCGCGACTGTAGTGATAACTTCCTATCCTATAATGTAGGTACTACAGTAAGCGAGCGGCCCAACGAAGCGAGCGGCCCACCCCTCAACTTTTTACAACGCGTCAGCTATCAACTATTATGGCTCCACCAACTTATGCTCAATCGTCTTCCAACGAAGCAGATATCTCTTTAGCTATATTATCTTTTAATCAAAATTAATTTAAGAGCATTCGAAAAGCTGTACAAACGTTCCAGGTCCCCCGAACAACAGTTCGACGACGACGCGCTGGAATCGCTGCGCGACGCGATTGTGAGCCTAACTCAAAGAAGCTCAGTAAGCTTGAAGAGGAGGTGATTACTGAGTATATACTTGACCTAGATTCGCGTGGATTCCCCCCTACCCTAGGTACTGGGTGGGTAAGGCAGATGCGCTGGCTCCTGTAAATACAATATAGAGACGCAGTTGTTCCGCAACTGCTCTCCTAAGGGTCCTCGGTAAGCACCTTCAGGATTCGATAAATCCGCAACCTTGCCAAGAGAGTGTAACCAACTCCCCGTCACGACTGATACCCGCACTCACTGGGAGACGCCGGCGTACATTAAAGCCAGCATTGCGTCCGTCTCGGCTGAGATTCTCAAGTCTGGAGACAACCTGTACATGGTATATCATCTTGATGGAAGGCGCGTTGAAGCTTTACTGCGGTCATAACACTGCAATGCGATAAAAATAGATTGGCCTTGAACTGGGCTGACGAGCTCTCCAGCAGTGGGGGAGCTGGATGATAAGCGCGCATCACGTGGCGATAACGGGTCATTGTCGATCATCCAGAACATCACAGTCCAACGACACTTCCTGTGGCAGGAGCGGATCGGCCGCCCTCCCTGCTAACGAGGGCGAGTTTAAAGTGTTTTTTTGCTTTAGTAGATAAATATTCTCTTCCCCTGGCCCCTCTCTATCAAAAGTTTTAATCATAATATATTATTAAAGTATATGTTAAATCATTTCAGACTCAGTGCGTTTCTCGAGCAGCAGCTTGACGACCGCCTCGTGCGAATAAATTCTGATAGCGTACCGTCTGCAAAAGCAGCAGGCCGAGTTCTTGAATCATTGTTCATCTTCTCAAACCACTCTCCAGCACAGCTACTCTCGCTAGAGGTATCCTTTGATAGGTTGTTTGGGTGGGAGTATTTGACGTCTCGTTTTAGCTGCATGTCGGTCCCAGACGTATTAACTGTTCCATTATCACGGGATACAGACATGTGAGATTTCGGAAGACAGTTCGTGGTTCGCAATTGGTTACGGCGCGTGGATGCATAGGGAAGCACTGCTTCAATTTCCCAACTGAAATACACACTATATTCAGGCAAAAAAAATTAAAAAAAAATTGGTAGCGCGCACTAAGTCTGCATATAAACCTACCAGGCGGAGGGAGAAGAGCAATAAAAAAACAGTTGGTGGTTCCGGCGAAAGCTTGGCAGGATCGAGATCGTCTGATAACTTTCATCTATTTGAGACTGATTTAACGCCGTTGTCCTTTCGCCAGCGCCGTGCCCGAACGTCCTGAACGTTACTCTCTTTCTGCACAAAATTTGCTCGACTAAAAAGGCGCTGCAGACATTTATAGCCAGCTTTTACTCCGCTGTCCTTCAGTTACGTCTTAACCGCGTGTCGGTAGTATTTACCGTATTAGTCTGGAGAGGATAGCGTTTGAGGAGATAGCATTTGAGGCGATAACATTTGAGGCGATAGCGTTATAGAGGTTTGAGAACGACGAGAAGCTATGCTTGGTCGGAGGGTGGTAGTTCGTGATGGACAGACTTGAGAAGCTGAGACTGGCTCGCGCCATAGAGAGGAAGTGGCACCCTGGAGCTGCTGCGCGGTGTATAGATACATATCGCTTCGTAGTTTAGTAAGATGAGAAAGTTAAAAGCGCCGATGCGTGGAACACCATACCGAGAATATGAGGTACTTCCTGCCATTTTCGATGATGTACACTTACCAATCCGTGCAATGGGGGCAGGAGGCAAGCAGTTTTTGAGTCAAGTGATTAAGACAAGAGGTGACCGCATAGTGACGTCACCATCCACATTACTTGTTTTGTGGAAGCTCCCGACGGATCAAGTAAGTCAGCAGCTGCGCCACACTAAATCCCACGTGGAATAAAACCGTAGCATTTGGGTCGGAAACGGTGTCTTTTTCCGAGCCGAGGACGGTAGTGGTCTGTCATTGGGTGTTCAACAGATGCCCGACCAGCTGCCGTATACTGCTAAGCGGGCTGAATGCGAGTACTGTAGGAATTGTCGCATCGGCCGCTAGGGCGTCGAGGAACCATTGGCCAGTCCCCTTCTGTCTGCGACCTATGATGTCAGCTTGTTGAGCGGGATAGTCGGTAGGAGAAATCCATTCCACTATCTTATTGTGCTTTGCATCGGCTTGATCTTGCTGGATCTTGTCTACTCCAGACTGTATTACGGGTATGTATGTTCGAGCGAAGTTGGTATCGTCTTTGATGGCTTGAGATAGTTTTCTTCTGGATGTAAGCAATATAGCTTTATAGTGCTACTGTGAAGGCTTACAAGTGGTCCATCTGTAAGGCGATCCCTACTAGCGTTTTCAAGCGCTCAATTCGGTCCAATATGCCAGTGATCTCTTCCTTCTTAAACTTCCACACTAGCCCTTTGCCTGCCTCCAGTAATCGACCTCCATCAGTCATCTTAGTCTGCAGTGCTTCCAGTGCTTGCTTGAATTGGTCGAGCGGCCCATTTTCGACTCCAAGGGCTCGGACCGCGGTGTACCACGGTGCATCGGCGCTTCCCTCCTCAAGACGGAATCTCAAGTTGAGAAGGAGGCTGTGAACGTTTGAGGCCTCAATGGCGCACTTTGCGCGATCTTTCGAAGCATCTTTAACATCGTTTAGGTACCCAAGGACCTTAGCCGAGAGCTGGAGAACTGCGATAATGCTAGCTATTCCGCTCAGCGAATCCATACCTAGACAAAATAGATGGACGAAGCAAGTACGTATGGAAGAGCTGTTGGAGAAGAGAGTGGCATCGTGTAGGCAGTGAAGTTGCCAGCGCCTAGATTAAAGGGGGCCGCAGCAAGGCTGAACACACACAATTTATTAACGCCCGGCGGCTGAGCCGAAAGGGCTACTAGCGCTGATCTACTATCACACTTCCTACGGTGGTCTTGGCCTCATTCAGCCCTTACATCAGCCTTGTTCCACTTCCTCCGGTGGATTCTGCTCTCATTCTAGTCCATACTAAATTCCCTTGCTGGCTCGTCCTTCTTTGCCCTTTCTCTTCGGTTTTCTCGTGAGTTAGTAATGTTGATCGCAGACTAGCTCAGAGTGTATTCTCCAAGTGTTCAAATGAAAGGAAACCTTCAGGCTAATGAAACCACTGTCTCTGTTTCTTCCACCGTCTCCTCCTGGAGACGCCGGATATTAGCTCGCTAATAGATATAATATAAAAGGTTATCTCGTACCCTAATCTAATCACGAGCACTGTCCCTTCCCGTTCAGGGAACTAAGCTACTAAGTACTACGCCAGCCTAAGCCGGACCTAAGCCCGGAGTGAGCAAACTAGATCCATCCCTGAGCCATGTCTGAGCAGTCGTAGGAGACAGACCCTACCAGCTCCTAAATAATAATGAAGGGGGCCTATTTAGGGACCCTTGAAATTCGGCTTTGCATGCAATCTGGTTGCAGTATTGAGTGCAGGGACATAAGATGTGATGTGATGTGGTCCGAGCGCCTTCTCGTAACCATGCAGAGCACGCTGGTACATCTTCTCCGCCTCCGCCAGCTTCCCCTGGTCGGCGTAGAGAAGGCCCAGGTTGCTGACGGTACAGTAGAGAGCATCGACGTGTGATAAGGTCCTCAGTCTTTCTCAAAGCCTTCCAGCGCGCGCTGGTACATCTTCTCAGCCTTTCCTAGGCTACCTCGATCGGACAACAGCATAACCATCATATGCAGTGCGTATGACATATCCTCATTGAATTCTGCCTCCGTACCCACTGTTGCTCGCTCCATTCTTTCCATCCAAGACGTTCCATCAATAGTGGGGCGGTAAGTGCTAATGGTCTCGATTTTCACCTTTAGTGGTAATCTTTTCTGACGCTAGGCTCTTAGGACGATTGAGGTGCATGTATCCATTGCTTGCGCTTGTCTCCCAGCTGGAAAACCATTTCTCCGGAAACACATGCCCAAAGTCATCAGAAGTAGTTACGGTGCTTCCGTCGGTACAAAGAGACGTACTATACGTTCTTATACACAACAGCTTCCTTCAAGGGATCCAGGCGACGACCCTAGGACATAATCTTGGAAGACAATATAAATGGTAACCTGCGGAGATATTAGACTGCATATACGCTCGCTAACGACTGTGACATAGGGAGAGGCCCCACCAATGTATCCACCAGCAAAGTCGAACGCGGAACGGAACAGCCCCTTAGAAGAGAATGCGGGTAGGACAAAGCTTTAATCATTATAGGCAGTAGAGACGCAGGGCATGATAATTCTTAATCTCTACCTATACGCTAATTAGCATTATTTCCGAGGGCTCGAGAGGATTCGACCGTCCGTGGCTAGCGAAGTGGAGTATCTTGCAGGCACGCAAATGCGCCAGAATTTCGTCCCTTCGTGGGACGGGCTTTACTGAATTCACTTTCAGTAACGGGCACAGTCCTTCTAGCATCTTCATTTCATCCAGAGCGAAAGAAGGCCTGATCCTGGCAAGGTGATGAGGAGAGCATGCTCTGACGCTTTTTGCGCGGAATTACGGCCACGAGGTCGACGCCCCATATATCAAGGCCTTAATGGACGAGCCGTAGGACGATATGACTCTGTTAAGCACAGTATCGTTGGAATCCTTGAAATGCCGACCGGCCGCATGGAATGGCAACTGGCTAAATTTCGAGAAGCACTCAGTCCGAGTAGTTGAAGGGGCCTCACTGTACGGGAGAAAGAAAAGAATGGGACCATCATTGGGCTTCCTTAAGCGCCCTGTCAGGCACCCGTCCGACTCTCTTAGCCATGGTTCACCCAGACGTCTAAAGTCTCTGTGACGGCAGACGGCACAGGCTTCATCCTCGAACAAGGAGAATGGGCACGAATACGGATTGACCAATGGGGAGAGCCTCACGTTGGGGATTACTCACGCTGGCTTCATGGCTTCGTCATCTGAGTATATATGTGGTCTTCTTTTATGGCGCCTTTGATAGGAGATGGAAGGGATCTGCTGAGGATCAGGGTGAGGCACTCACCAACGGTCAGTGGCGGGCGCGATGAACGGCTGGAGGCGGTGAGGCGGTGCTCGCTCAACTGCGATTCGAGTTCGCATAGGTATCCTGCAGCGTGTCTGGTGATGGACTGGCCTTGGTAGATTTGGGCACAAGGGCTCACCGGCTGTTCTCACCGACGGCAGGGCATTGCTCGGATATGCTTGCTGTGGTGCATTTGCCAGGCTCATTGGTCCTGGTTGGGCGGTCGGTGTTCGGCCTGCGCCTGCCTCCTGCCATCCAAGTTATGACGTAACTGCTTGCCAACTGCCCCGCTCTGCCAGGAAGCCAGGAAGCCCTCTACTAATATCTACGCCACTTACCCGCCGTCTCCTGCACCATCTGGACAGTCACCAGCCTTTCAAACTTACTTGAGCCTTCCCACACAATCCCCCTTCACCACATTTTTACCTCCCTTGAAACGGCAATGCTCATTCATCTGCCCATCGCACACTTGCGCTACTAGCCAAGTCACCCCATTGAAATAAAGGAACCCACCTGGTATGTCTCCCACCTTTGCTTCCCTCCCTCCCATTCCGCACCCACAAGTACTGACATCAAGCGCGGCGCAAAGAACCACCGAGATCCCTACCCTGCTTATTACAAGACCCGCCAACACCGACCCCGAACCTAACCGCGGGGCAAACTCCACCCATGTCAGAGCACAGCTACGACGACCACCCGCGTCGGCACAGGTCCACCCGGGAGCGAGAGCCAGAATATGTTACCGAGACCGCCTACATTGAGCGCGGCGAAAGGCGCGCCCCATTCCGAGATCTAGTCTATCATCCCGCGCGTGAGGATAGCATTGAAGATATCCCGCGTGACTTCCCACCTCCGGGCGCCGAGTTCAAGCAGAGCAAGTATCGTGAGACATATGAGCGACCACGTCGCGCCCGCTCAGCACATCACGATTACAACGATGACTATATGTACGACCGTTATGACCGCGACCGGCGCTCTCGTGACTACGAAAATTATTCAGACGAGTATGAGCGACCCAAGCCACAGCGTCGCAAGTCTATCGTCGACAACCTCAAAGAGATTGGCGAAGCCGCTGGTCTAGGAGGTGTCATTGGCGCAGTCACGGGTCGCAGCCGCTCGCGCTCACGACACCGACGAGATACCCGGGAACATGATCGCGGATATGATCGTGGGTACGACAGTGATAGATATGGTGACCGATACTATGACGACCGTCGCTCCCGCGGATACAGCCCAAGCGAGCGCAGTCGAAGCCGTGGACCCAGCAAGGAGACTGAGAAGAAGTGGGAGCAAGCAGCTAAAGCCGCTATTGTAGCTGGTGCTGTCGAAGCTTTCCGCAGCCGTAAGACTCCTGGTCCTTGGACTGGGGAGAAAGGCCAACGAATTGCAACAGCTGCTCTCGGTGCTGCTGGTATCGATATCCTTGTCGACAAAGATCCCGACAAACACAACAAGCGACACATTGCCGAATCAGCCATCGGTGGTCTCCTCGCAAACCGTGTTGCCAATGGTTCTCGCTCTCGCGGCCGTAGTGACTCCAGGTCTCCTGATCGCTCGCGCTCTCGGTCTAGGTCAATCTTCGGACGCTCTCGATCCCGTGGACGATCCGGCTCCCGCGGCCGCGTCCGTTGAAGGTGTTTGGTCAGAAACAGGAACTGACGAAGAACAGTGGTATAGATCTCGTTGAGATGCTTCTCTGGCGCGTTGATAGCAGTGCTGCTATGCTCAGGATATATGCAGTCTCTTGACAGCAAAATCTTTTACCTTCGCGGATGAAGCGGCATGCGGTTGCTGCCCAGATGAACAATCCACTTGCGTTCTGGATAAGACTCTTGAAGATCTGCTCTCCTGGCCAGCCAGCGATGATAGAGCGTTCCTGGACAATGAGTTTAAGACTGTGTTCCAGGAATGTACGGATGTCATGGTCAACAATCGCCGGCGATATGTTATGGAGCACAAAATCCTGGTGTTCAGCATATGGTATTCGAATGAAGCCGTTTCGGATCGGAACCTCGGGTCGGCTGGTCAAAAACACTCGAAGCTGCACGGTCTCCAACGACCGGGCTTCTGCTAAGAGTTGCAGAATCGTCCGGATGTTGTCCTCATCCTCGCATTCATCAAGCGCATCGACCACAAGAATATACCGGGACGCACAGTTGCCGCCTCCCAGCTTCGATAGTGGGCCAAGGATCAGATGGCGCCATTGTTCGCGGAGATCCCGGTGGGCAATGTCACTATGCGCGGAAATCGCGTCGCATATGGTCCGCTTCAAAGGCTGTACGTTGTTTGCCAGCTGTACTGCAAGGCTTGTAACAAACCTTCCAGCATGACGTAGGTGTCCACCTTCTCCACCGTTTCGAGAGACGAAGAAGCTAGCCGCAATACCGCTCGTCTCGCTGTATTTAGCGACCAGTGTTCGCGCAACCGTAGACTTGCGGGTGCCAGCCAGACTACTCAGCCAGAAGATTCCTGGTGAGTCTTCGCCATCAGCCCAGCCGTATATCTCTCGGAGGAGGTCGACGCGGGTGTCGGGAAGGCAAGTCGGGTCGTGCTGTCGCTGGTATGCGCCGAATGGCGCGTCCTTGGCGGTCGGCAGGGTGTTGAGCACTTCGTTCAGGGCTGGGCTGCCAGTTATCTTGTGTCGCTATGCAAGCCTGAGAATGATGTACTTACATAAGGGTTGTCGCTGTTGGCGTAGTTTATGGTTCCAAGGTTGAGGCCAGCAAAGCTTTGGCCGCCGTTGGTTGCTGACGTGCCATAGACGTGAAGAGAGTGGGGTAAAGAGCCGCTAGCCATCGGAGAGCATCACCACCACAGCGTTGACAGAATGTCAGCGAGCAACTCTTGCTTTGATTTGCGCCGATGTTACTGGATTGTACTGTACAGTAAACAAGCATATAGCTCCTCGTCAAGGTCACTAAAATGGCAGCGTTAAGCGTGAGCTATGGTTGGTTCCAACCCCTCAGCCGCACCTCAGCTGAAGTTGCGGCCTCTGAGCCCTTTCGGTGCACTTCGAGAGCTATCATCTCCTTTGGCCAAAAAGTGTTGGAAGGTTGTAAGCCTAGGACTACATCACATGACCGGTCTCCAGTCATGACTAAACAGTCCGACTACTTTCGAGCTTAGATCACACTCTTGTACCTACACAGAACAATACACTCATACATGAAACCCACTACAGTACTAGTGCCACATTTGCTCATAAAGGTAGAAGGTAAAAGGTGATGCGGCTGGGCAATAAGAAGACCATTACATAATACAGTCTTGGCGAACCTGGCCTTAGTATCCAGGTTGTCTGCCCCTCTAAGCCTACACTATAGCCACACTTGGTTTACATAGCCAAATTAGTTCGCAATACCCTTGCACTATCTCGCTTTTAACGCGATTCTTCGGTAAAGCGCAGTGGTGCTGTTTTCCTGTACCTGTGCTAACCTTGAAACCTAGGACTAGTGTTCTTAACCGGCGGGCTGCCGCATTTCAGACTACCTCTACCTCCTCATACGATTACACAAACGCCGTTCTACGCTCCGCAGAAACCCATCCATAATGGATAATGCTTGTTACACGGTGGGATGGATAGCGCCGCTTCCTCTAGAGCTGATTGCCGCAAGATCTGCGCTGGAGCAAGTGCACGGCGACGTCAGCGCATGTGGATATCGCTTCTATGGAGGAAAAATCGGGACGCATAATGTTATATTAAGTGTGCAACCCACGATAGGAACAGATGCAGCTTCAGATCTCGCAGCCACAATGAAGGCTGCGTTTCCGAATATCAAATTCTTCCTAGTTGTTGGAATAGGCGGTGGGGTACCTCAATATGGTGGTGCAGGTGCAGCATCGAAGATAGTACTTGGCGATGTAGTAGTCAGTTCGCCAGTAGGAAATTACGGCGGCGTTGTTCGATACGATTCGGGTGCCTGGATAGGAGAAGACAAGGGCCACCTTAATCTTGTCGGCCATACAAATGGTCCTCCGCACGACCTCCTGGGGGCTGTCAAAGCTTTACAGACAGACCATGCGGCAAGGACTGGAACACAAATTCCAATTCTCCTCGAAAAAATGCGACTTGGAATACACAAAGATGAGCGGCATAGGTTCAACGACCCAGGCCCAAATCAAGATAGACTATTCGACGATAATATTTCACATCCAGCTACTTCACAAGGTGTGGATTGTCAGCAGTGTTGCGATCTTAAATTTTCACAGCAGAGGCAAGCGCGAGGTATTGGCGCGGTTCGGGAGACAGATACCCCCAAGATCCACCACGGTAATATCGGGTCAAGTAACCAACTCCAGCTCTCCCCAGCCGAAAGAAATAGACTTCAGAAGGAGCATGATGTTATTTGTTTTGAAATGGAAGGCGCAGGTGTTATTCAGAGGCATCCCTGTCTCATAATTCGTGGTATCTGCGACTATTCTGATTCTCATAAAAATAAGATTTGGCAACCATATGCGGCAGCAACAGCTGCGGCGTATGCAAGAGAACTCCTAGGGAGCATGCCGGCAGTTTGCTCTACAGAAGAGTCGTCCACGCCTGAGTGGAAGAAAGACTTGCTTCGAGACTTGCATATCACAGATCCGCGTGATGACAAGAGGCGTATTGAAGAAACTAGGGGTGGCTTACTAAAAGATTCATACCGTTGGATTCTCTTTCATTCCGACTTTCGACAATGGCGGCACGACCGGCAGAGCCCACTGCTATGGATCAAAGGTGATCCCGGCAAAGGCAAGACTATGCTTCTTTGTGGCATTGTCAATGAACTCAAGACGTCGATAGCCAGAACAGATATTTTATCCTACTTTTTCTGTCAGGCCACGGACTCGCGGATCAATAACGCCACGGCGGTACTGCGAGGGCTGCTATACATGATTATCGACCAGCAGCCTTCACTCATCTCGCATATTCGGAAGAAGCACGAACACGCAGGGAAGGCTCTCTTCGAGGATGCAAATGCTTGGGTTGCCTTATCCGAGATATTTGCTAACATCCTGCAAGATTCGAGGTTAAAGAGCATGTACCTTATTGTTGATGCGCTTGATGAATGCATAGCAGTAGACTTACCAAAACTGCTAGGGTTAATTATCCAGGCGTCGTCTACATCCCATCGTGCTAAGTGGATCGTCTCTAGCCGCAACTGGCCTGAAATCGAGGAACATCTGAAGAGAGCAGGGCGTAAGGTGAATATTTGCCTCGAACTCAATTCAGAATCCATTTCTACAGCTGTCAGAAACTTCATAGAGTACAAAGTGCTTCAGCTCAAGCGTAAAAAGGATTACGATAGGAGGACTCAGAACGCTGTATTCCACCACCTGTCTTCAAATGCTAATGACACCTTCCTCTGGGTAGCTTTAGTCTGTGAAAATCTAGAGAAGGTCCCACGATTGAATACTGTTGATATACTGCCTGCATTCCCGCCTGGGCTCGACTCTCTCTACGAGCGAATGATGCAGCAGATACGCGAATCAGTTAATACTAATCTCTGTAAGCGTATACTAGCTTCTATTGCGATCGTATATCGACCTATTACTCTTTGGGAGCTTTCATCTCTCGTCGACGTGCCCGAGAACATTACCGAAAACCATGAGTTACTGCTAGAGATCATCAGATATTGCCACTCATTCCTTACTGTCCAAGGAGATACAGTCTATTTTGTTCACCAATCTGCAAAGGACTTTCTCTTCGAGAAGGTCTTTCACGACATATTTCCGGATGGAACAGAGAAGTCTCACTACGAAATCTTCTCTAGATCGCTCCAGGTTATGTCTAGGACGCTCCGACGAGACATGTACAGTCTGCGTAAGCTAGGATATCCCATCGAGCTGGTTAAACCGCCAGACCCGGATCCACTGATATGGTCACGCTATTCGTGTATCTACTGGATCGATCATCTGTATAGCTGCAATGCAGGCTCTTCTGCAAAGGATAGAGTCGACCTACAGGACAGAGCTGCTATTAACAGCTTTCTGCGGAGAAAGTACTTGTATTGGCTCGAGTCGCTTAGTCTCTGCAAAAGCATATCAGCTGGAGTGGTTTCAATGGCAAAACTAACGTCTTTAGTCCAGGTAAGGGTTACTAATGCTATCTATAAGGAAATTGTGCTAATATAATGTAGGGAGAAGCAGATATATTAGGATTAATTGAGTTAGTGCAGGATGCGCGTCGATTTATCATGTTTCACAAGTGGGCAATAGAGAAGAGCCCTCTTCAGGCATACGCTTCAGCGCTCCTATTTAGTCCAACTTGCAGTCAGATAAGAGATCTTTTTAAGATGGAAGAGCCGGACTGGATTACAATAAAGCCGGCTATGCAAGAGAAATGGAGCCCCTGCCTCCAGACGCTCGAGGGCCATAGCAGTTCTGTCTATTCAGTAGCCTTCTCACCCAACTCGAACCGGCTGGCGTCAGGGTCATGGGACAGCATGGTTAAGATTTGGGATGCGAGCAGCGGAGACTGCCTCCAGACGCTCGAGGGCCATAGCCGTTCTGTCCGTTCAGTAGCCTTCTCGCCTGACTCGACCCGGCTGGCGTCAGGGTCCTACGACGGCACGGTCAAGATCTGGGATGCGAGCAGCGGAGACTGCCTCCAGACGCTCGAGGGCCATAGCAGTTCTGTCCGTTCAGTAGCCTTCTCACCCGACTCGACCCGGCTGGCATCAGGGTCAGAGGACAGGACGGTTAAGATCTGGGATGCGAGCAGCGGAGACTGCCTCCAGACGCTCGAGGGCCATAACGGTTCTGTCTATCTAGTAGCCTTCTCACCCGACTCGTCCCGGCTGGCGTCAGGGTCAGAGGACAGGACGGTTAAGATCTGGGATGCGAGCAGCGGAGACTGCCTCCAGACGCTCGAGGGCCATAGCAGTTCTGTTCATTCAGTAGCCCTCTCACCCGACTCGACCCGGCTGGCGTCAGGGTCATGGGATAGAACGGTTAAGATCTGGGATGCGAGCAGCGGAGACTGCCTCCAGACACTAGAGGGCCATAGCAGTTCTGTCGAAGTAGCCTTCTCACCAGACTCGTCCCGGCTGGCGTCAGGGGCAGGGGACAGGACGGTTAAGATCTGGGATGCGAGCAGCGGAGACTGCCTCCAGACGCTCGAGGGCCATAGCCATTCTGTCGATTCAGTAGTCTTCTCACCCGACTCGACCCGGCTGGCGTCAGGGTCAGGGGATAGAACGGTTAAGATCTGGGATGCGAGCAGCGGAGACTGCCTCCAGA
>JAQGEP010000531.1:0-16654 GCA_028476805.1 Acrocalymma vagum
AATCATGACCCAACCCAACCCAACCCGCTTACGTAATAACCCAACCCAACCCTACCCCTACCCATTTACCAGCCTACTCCTAAGGTTTCGCGTTTATATTTATTATATAGTAACCTAAGGGGCTATTATAGCTCTATAGGAGTTCTCGTTCCTATAGTAAATCCTTTAGTAAAGTCTATTACTATCTAGTCTTCTTTCTAGTTTTCTTCTTTAATATCCGCGAGGATAGCGTTAAGTTATCTTATTAAGTCTTATAGAGTAATATTTAAAGTGTTATTTAATTATTATATAGGTTTTAGGTATCGCCCTCTTAGTTAGCTTAAGAGTTTAGCTACTTCTTTATTAGTAAGAGTTCTCTTTCTTTTCTTTAGAGTTAATCTTTTAATATATTTTCTTATCTTATAGTCTAGTTTACTAAGGTTAAGATAGAGTCGTCCTATTATAGTTTTAGCGTATTTAGTAATATATATAAAGTTATTCTCTTAGAATTAGCTAGTAGCTTTAAACTATTATTTATCTAGCTCCTTAAAATTTATTCTTACTAAGAAAGTAATATACTTATTATCTTCTCTAATTCTAATAATATATTAGATTTCTACTAGTTAATCCTATATACTATTATATATCTTAATAGTCTATATAGCCTATTAACTAGAATTACCTATCTTTTCCTAATATAGGTCTTCTTCTAAGATCTCTACTCTAGAAGGTAGTCTTTTCTCTAATAACTTAGTAGTATCTTTATCTAAGATAGTCTAGTATAAGGTACTATCTTCTATTACTATATTTAAGGATATAATAATATTAAGTTTTTAGGTAATAATATTTTTCTTTCTTTTACTATAGTAGTTACGTGCGAAGTATTCTACTTTACTATAATTATAGTAGGTTTTCCTATCTTATAGTTTCTTCTATTTCTCTTAGAACTTAGTCTACTTAGTATTTCCTAGTATAACTCCTTCTATTAGTTAGAATCTATAGTATTTCTAGTTTTTCTAAGTAGACGTTAAAGTTCCTTTACTATATCTAGCTAAATTACGTATAGGAGTCTTATAGCTATAGGTCTCTAGATATAATTTATATAGAGCGTTATCTAATTTAATTAATTCCTTATAGAGTCTTTATAGGGTATCTACTCTAGCCCTATATCTTATAAGCTTAGCTTTAATAGTAGGCTTAATACCTTATCTAAATAAGTCTTAAAGTACCTTATTATTTTAGTTAGTCTTAAGAGCGTAGTAGTAAAACTTAGCTATATAGTTACTAACTAAGTAGGTTTAATAGAGTTTCTAGATAGTATATATAGTATTTTTATTAACCTTATAAGGTCTAAAGTTAATATAGAGTACTTTCTTAAACTTATCCTAGTTAGTTATTAGCTTATTAACTTTATTATTATTTATATTTTCCTTAGTAATATACTACTTAAAGTAGGGTTTAATCTATTATTTAGCTTTTTCTCTTAGGTAAGAGGTAGTAAAAGTTACTTTTTACTTATTTCTTATACTTAGGTTAAACTTAAAGTATAAGTCTATCTTAAGAAGCTATAACTAAAGCTTATTATAGTTACTATAGTATAGTTCTAGCTTAGTAGTCTTAAGCCCTAAGGTAGCTAGTAGATTAATTATAATTATTTTAATATTAGATATCTTAAGGGTATTTAAAATATTAAGACTTAACTTAGTAGTAAAGGCTTAGGGTTAGTTCTTAGGGATAGCTAATTAAGGTATAGTAATAAGGCGTTTTATAGTTAGGTAAATTAGAAGAGTATATTTAAGTAGAAACTTAGATTAAATATAATAGTCTCTAAGAGCCTATTATTTACTAGTTATATATGTGTAGTGGTTACTAGGTTACTATAACTTAGTAACTAGGTAATCGCCCTCTAGTCGCTAGGTTACTATAACTTAGTGACCTTAGTCACGTGGTCTTACGCCACGTGATTGGGTATGAGGTAGTAAGCGCGCTCATACCACTGCGGGGCTGAATCCATTGGTCCTGGATTCTTGAATCCTAACAAATTTCTAGTAACGTAATAATACTTAGTAGACCTAGAAGCTATAGGTTAGCTTATAAGGATAATATTAGGAACTTACTAGAACCTAAAAGAGTAAAGCGCGCGGGTTAAGTATAATAGGTTAATAAGGTACTACGAAGGTTAACTTAATACCCTACTAAGGGATTAGTAGTCTTACGTTACCTTTAGGTTACGTAGTCCTACGATCCTATAGCTTAGCGTACTACGGCGCTTAGGACTATAGGATATCCTATAGGAATCCTATATAGGATTTATAGGAAATCCTATAGAATACTATATATATAATAAGCAGATAATAGGCTCCTAGAGACTATTATGTTTAATCTAAGTTTCTACTTAAATATACTCTTCTGATTTACCCGACCGTGAAACGCCTCATTACTGCGCCTTGATTAGCTATCCCCAAGAACCAACTCTAAGCCTTAACACCTACGTCAAGTCTTAACAGATTTGTGGTAGCGGCGTAAAACTAAGATTTATACTTACAAATTATATGTATAAGCCTAAATTCGCTTATACTTAAAAATACGCGTATTTTCTTAAATATTTCTAGTTTTAGTAAATAATGTTTAATATATTTGATTACATTTATTAGTTTCGAAGTTGTGTTGATTTTGGGTGGAAACCGCGGCTCGTTACATGGGTGGCTCGCTAGGCGATAGATTACTCTACCCCCTTTCGCGAGTAGTTTACGTATAGCGGCTTATATATAGTTTCGGCTCATTTTGGTTAGTGTGATAGTGGCACGTTTCCGGATTCGGCACGTCACAGGCCTGCGCCGTGGTCAATGTTTGCAGCAGATGAGCGCACGGACGGATTTTGTACGTGGCGCGGCGCTAAGTTGCTGAATCACCCATATCGCAGGCGCCTCTGAGACGTGTGGACATACTGTTGGTTGATGTGCCGGAGGCTCGGAATGAGCCATGTGACTTTCTCCCACCGAGAGTGTGGCCGGCTCTGGTGACTTTCACTGCCTTGACCTCACTCTGATTACACGGTTCGTTTGCCCGAGGGCGCAACCGTCGGTTGGTCTAGCTGGTCTGGGTCTGTGTCCGCGTTTGAGCTGGCGACGGCCAGATCTCTGTCAGTCAGCCGCTGTCGATTCCCTTCTGTCCCCTCGAATTTCGGCTTCCAATTGTCCAGTTTAAGTCGGTTTTGATGCACAAATTGTTTTGCATGATTGGTTTGATTAATATTTCTGGTTACAATCAACAAACATTTTTACCCCTCACGTGAAACTCCGACCTGATTGATGCTCTCTGACTCTTTTGCAACGCGGGCGTGCCGACAAAAGGCCGAAAACCATTTTATTGTCATTGCGTATATGTTTAGTGTCGCATATCTCTCAACAAAATATACAGTACAGTACATTACACGCACTCTATCCAGACTTTCGTCACGCTTATACACTTTTCTACACAAGCTTTGTTTGCTAACAAAACGGTCGCGAAACTCGGTACTCCGCAATGCGCTTCTCTGGTCAAGCTATTGCAACACCTATCCTTCATGGCTACCTCACCGGCCCACTCCCCGCCGAAGCCGTCGAAAAAGTCCAGTTTGACTTCGCTTCCACTGCAGACAACCAGGTCCGCCTCGTTGTCCACGATAACCGGGAATTCTACGGCAAGACGGCTGAGGATATCCGGCAAGCTCTTGAGGATCAGCATGCCACGGTAGATGATTTCCTCTTGATCGGGGAAGATGTCTCAGAGACGGATGCAGTTTGGTATGTTGGAGAATGGGTTGCGGAGGAAGAATTCGAGAACCAGGTGGTGCAGTCAAGCAATAAGCCTACAGTTTGGCGTATGCGCGTAATGACCAGGGCGGCACCGATGCGGTGGGTACGCTACACTAATGCCTGCCGTCGCTCCCTGATACTGAAGCTAAATTCCCTGAAGATCGATTACTCCATCGCCAACTCCTCTATCCAAGAGGACATGGAATTGACAGTCGACAGCTGGCCGTGGGACCCCAACGCTCCACAGCAGGCATTCGGACATGATGAGTTCCCACGGCAGCCGCAGCCGCAGCCGGAGCCGGAGCCGGAGCCGGATCGTTGGAGGCCGCCCGCTTACGTGATTGCGGAACCTGGGGAATGGGAAGAGGGGCCAGGACACCTGATGGATGTAGACCCGCCACAAGAGCGCGTGTACCGGCTAAAGAAGGACATCGCGGAGCAATATGGGCTGCGCAATGACTGGGCTATTGGCTGGAGGCCGGTGGCTGGGGTTGATGCGCCGGAGGGGAGCATGTGTTTCGCGCAGTCGTATTTGTAGGAACCAGTGGATTTTGGCTCGACAGCGGTCATCAACTAACTCTAGCTTCAAATTTCCATGGCAGGTCGATTCGTGATATTTATAACTACAAAATCCAAGGACTAAGACTTAGTTTAGACTAACAGCATCTTACATTATTCTCTTAATATTAGTTTCATCAAAAGTCAGAGCGAGAACTAATCATGCCAGAACCTTACCAGTATTCTAGCTACATCCATCATCGCCGCTGCAACACTCGTCACAATTCCCTCCAGGGCAGGATCCATCAGCCGCGAAGTCAGTGCAAGGTAGAGGCTAATTGTCTCTTGTTAGCGGTGACCTTTCTTTTCTATCAGACCCACTACGTACCGGACACTGACAAACTGCTCCGCCAGGGCAACTTCCGAATGAAGTAGACCGTTCTGGTTTTTGAGCGTCCTAAATATTGGTTAACTTAACCTCCCGCGTTGACTCGGGAGAAGGTGATGCTCACCGGACATCCGCCGCTCTGCGTCGCACAACACGTCTGGCCATTGGAACATGTGCCTTGTCCTGATAAAATCTGTTCTCGGGAACACCCACCACCCCCATTATCTCCTGGAGATGGAGATGGAGATGGAGATGGAGATGGAGATGGAGATGGGGATGGAGATGGGGATGGAGATGGGGATGGAGATGGAGCTGGAGATGGAGATGGAGATGGAGATGGAGATCCGCCACCACCACTACCACCACTACCACCACTACCACCACTACCACCACTACCACCACTACCACCACTACCACCACTACCACCACCACTACCACCACCACCGCTACCACCACTGCCGCCGCCGCCGCCAGTGTTCTCAGCAATGGAGATACCCTGATCGCAGCTGAATATATCGGTGAAGCAGTTGGGACGCGTGTCGGAGCCGCCTGGGAATGAGCGGAAGGTCCCGTTACCGACAAAGATAGTAAAGTTGGGAGCGCAACTGCCCAACCCGTTGATCTGCGCGTTGCACTGTCCGTCAGGAAGTGCACCCACCCGCGTGAATGTCAGCGTGCAGTTGGTGGCACTGAACGGTGTCACGTCTCCGATGGTCGAGCCCAACTGGATCTTGGTGGCCCCAGAGGGTGGGTCACCAGAGCTGGTCTGGCCGCGGCAATTTTGCGCCAGAGTGGAACTGGCGAGAGTGAGAAAGGGCAAGAACACGTGGAGATGCATATTTTATGCGTATTGGGAGGTCCGGCTATGTTGGTAAAGGGGAGAATGTGAAAGTAGTAGTAACAATAATAACAGAGATTCTAGCTAAGGTGAATGAATTGAAGACAGCGATAAGGTTGGTAAATAATCTATAGAAGGTGCAATTACAGTCGATTTAATATATCGTCGAAGTACGGCATTTGTGTCTTCCTACAAGTACCGATCCTGCGAAAGAATCCAAGCCTATGTTTCGGCATGCAAACTCTCTGAAATGGTGCATTTATGCGGACATTAGAATCCGGTCCCTATTCAAGAGCAAAGCTCCGAGCTTCAGACTCAAACTAGTATTAAAAAGAATATGTGTTACAGCGCTCTGTCATCAGGCCCAAAGCCCTACACTTCCTTTGAGTCATGCATTTCTCCTTACTCCAGGCGTTGGGACGTAATGTTTCAAGATCTTCAAGTTTTTATGAAGTTTCTCACATTCTTTGGCGTTCGGTCCGAATGTCTCAACCGGATTCATAGTCCTCCTTACTCCAGGCGTTCGGACGTAATGTTTCAAGATTTTCAAGGCTTTATAAAGTTTCTTACATTCCTTGGCTTTCGGACCGAATGTCTCAAGTGTCAAACGTCAATAAAGTTTTTTAGTCTCTTGCTTCTCGCAAGAATAATGCCGTAGTTGGTGTAACTACAATTCAGGATAATATTTTAAATAAGTACAATGTATGATAATATAAAAGGTGCGGATCTCTTTAGAGATTTTTTCGAGAACAAAAGTAATCCTTGCAACATCTTTCAATATACCGCTTCTCTTACCCACGAAAATGAAAGCTCTCTTAATCATTACTCTACTCGCCTCTACGGCAATGTCGCAAAATCCCGTTCTATCATTTGACTGCAGCCAAATTCCAGGTACATCCCTCGTTCTGTTCTATAGACGACTTACCTAAAACCTGAGAAACATAAATAGAAATTTGCAACAACATGTGCTGGGGCGTACACTGTACTGGTGGGGTATTCTCGAAGACTTTAACATCCGACAACAACGCTGCAAAAACTGTGAAGGACAGCAGAAGAAAATCCGCCGGGTGTCTTCCAAGCCCAAATCAGTGCAGCAATACAGCACCAGGTCCAAATCAGGGAAAGGGGCTAAATTGCGACGAATTCCCGTTTGCATCTACGAAAGAGGCAGACAAAGGGGGTCAAAATATTCGTTGCGTCCCATCAAAACAAAATAGTAGTATGACTTACCTTAACAAGAAAAAGAAAGGAGACAAGCTAATCTAAATATCAACAGTGCAAGGAAACGTTATTAAGAATTTCTACGCCCAAGTTGCAACTGCAGCAGGTACAACGTATGACATCGGATTTACAAACCCAAGCGCCGCCGGAGTGATATTTTGCATCAACCCTGCTGGTGGGAACGCCTGTGTAAATGACGGGAATATCTTCCAGAAGAAAAACCTTGCGCCTAACCCAGCTGTGTTCACACCTAAACGGTCCGAAGCCGTTAATCCGATGTATTTGTATCGAACGAAGCTTGGGAAAGAAATGTCTTCGGCGACGCTATTTGAGGTTGGCCGGAAGCTCTATTCTTTTGTTCCCAGGAATGACACTTTAGGGGTAATGGATTTAGAAGGTGGGCTTGCAGATATGGGAGATGTTGAGGGCGACGACCTCGAGCTTGAGGTGGATTACGTAATGGAGCGCATTATGTAGCCAGTTCCCATGTCATGTAGTCGAAATGTTAGATATTATAGGATAGGGACCGTGAAGGGAGCAATCAATTGTAGAAATGTGTAAGCAGGTGCGAGATGCAACCGTGACAAGGTAGATCGTGACGTGTTCTGGACTAGGAATTCGCTCTTACTAAGATTCTCTTATCCTTCCTACTAAGCCTTATCTCTTTACTACTAAGACTTTTTAAACTTCCTAATTAGGGAATTCTAACTAGCTAGTTTTATGGCTCTTTTCTTAAGCTAGCTAGTAATACTATAGAAAATAGGCCCTAAGGTTTCTTAGAGGGTAATTTGCCCTTACCGAGATGGATAAGCTGTTAGGGTCGAAGAGGTTTGAGAAATTAGATATACCATCCCACCACCCACCTCAGCGCAGCGCGCTTCCCCTCTCGGGTTTGTACTACGGTCCTTTCTCGCAACTTTTTACTATAGACTTGAGTCGCTGCTATAAAGGACTTCAGTCACTAGCGTAAACTTCAGTCGCTGCTGCCACAGGCTTTGAGCCTAGCTAGGCAAGGTCGCTAGTCCTCTTGGGGGAATTTTGGACTTTGACCCAGTGTCCATTTATCGACTAGGCCTAGCTATGCATAAAGGAAAATGCAGATCAAGTAATTATGCTACAATATTATCGTGCGGGGCAGATGCTGTTAGCGCGGAGTTCGGAAAGTAACTTGGATATGGAAATATAAATCTACGTGTAACGTTATGGTTATGACTTGCGACATATGTACAACACCCTTTACCAGCGCATAATGAGCGGCAGAGTCGAATATAATTAACTATCAGGAGGGTTCATCGAGTTTGCGCTGGCCCGTATATACGATAGGCGCTAAATAAGGCGTTTATCATATCTACAGTCAGCCTCCGAGCCTTATTACTCTTCCGTCCTTCTTCGCTATCAAGCCCTGTTCGTGAACCTTCTAAGACCGTTTTAGACAGATAAGGATCTTTGTTCCATCTAAATACTAGTATAATCTTAATTCCGCTTTAACGTATTCGTTTAATTTATTATTTTAGAGACTGATTGGCGTATAAGCAACAGATAAATACTAGCCATAATAAAAAATCGCCCTAGAACATTCACTGGTCTACTATAGTACTTTATTTATAGTATTAAGTAGATTAATAAAGTAAAAAGCTAGAGTCCGTCCTTAGGCTCTCTAACTACCCTCTCTCCCTTAAGCTACTATAGTGTAATATAACTTAACAAAGTACGTCGCTTAGATAATATTATAGGGGATATTAACTAGTGTTAGAATACCTACTATAAATATTACCTAGAAAGTGTAAGGAGCTGAGTGCGCTGATGGTCCCCGAATGGGTACTGTCCCGAACTAAATCGTGGCTCGTACCACCTCAATATCCAGCTTCTATCGCTCTATCGGCCCGTCGATGCCCTCGTCCCCTTCTTTCCTGCTTAAATAGCCTCCAAGCGCGTACGAAAGGTCGCCAAACCGTTCTCCATGTCGCAGTCGTAGCTTCCATCTCTGCTCTTCCCACTTCCTGTAGCAGAAGAGAAAGTGCGGGATGGATTCGATCAACCCGCATATAAATCACCACAAACTATGACCAGGGACAGATTCGTGCTTTTTTGGACTAGTGGCTGATGTTCAACAGAAAACCCACCATGCTGAGAATTGCGATGGGTGCTTCGACTTCAAGGAGCTTTCAACATATACCGTACTTTATGAGCAAATTGGCAGTGTTCTATAAAATGGCAAAGGATTTTCGCAGTACAGGTTTTAGATTTTTCTAGCCTAGTAGAGAAAGTCAATAGGGGATAAACTACACATAAGGTTACTAACCCCTTACGAGCTACTTAGCGATTGCCATATTGGGGTGTGTTCTAATATCTGCTTCAAGGAGGTGCATTTGCTCTCATGTCGCTGGTGCTCATGCGTGAGACTTTGGCTCTAGTAATTCTCAAACGCAAAACTGAACGCCTGCGTAAAGAAACAGGGAATCCCAAGCTCCGTTCTAAGCTCGATACGCAAGTCTCTACTAAACAACCGTTCATGTTCTCCATAGTACGACCTGTAAAATTGCTTACCCGATCGCCCATATGCTTTTTTATGAGTTTGTATGTCGCCCTTACGTATGCATAGTTGTATATTCTCTTTACAACGTTTTCAGGCCTGTTCTCGACAGTGTATGGCTGGAGCAGAGGCATTGTGGGACTATCATTTTTGGGACTAGGCCTTGGGATTTTGATAGGCCAGTGTATATTTACCCACTGGGGGAGCAAGACTACAGCAAGATACGTTGAGCTTGGAGATTTTAGGCCAGAACACCGCGTGTATATTATGGCATACGGCGGGCCTTGCTTCCCGTGGGGTTGTCCATGTATGGCTGGAGTGTACAGGCACAGACGCACTACATGGTTCCGCTCATTGGTACTGGGCTCGTTGGATTCGGGCTATTGATGGTCTTCATTGCAGCATCAACTTATCTTGTTGATGCATTCACAGTATATGCTGCAAGTGCAATGGCAGCAAGCACCGTCTTAAGGAGCCTAATGGGCGCACTCCTTCCGCTGAGTAGCGGCAGAATGTATGCAACAATGGGATACGGATGGGGGAATTTGCTGCTAGGGTTTATAAGGTTTGCGATGTTGGCGATTCCGTTTTTGTTCATTCGGTATGATGAAAAGATTCCCGCCAGGTCTACTGTCAAACTATAGACACCACCAAAAGTTTAGATAGGAGTATTTCCATATTATCATCATATAATACATATTTACCAATTTTAATCAAACAAATCATATTCCTTCACGACTAAGTAGTTTCGAAAGCAAAGAGTTGAATCGTGATAAACCGTGTTGATCCTGCTAACGAACCACAACCAAGGAAATAGTGTTGTAGTGAAGAATCGCTTCTGCATGTGCATTTGAAGCGGACCGTATTGGTGCAAAAGCCTTCGCGGTCTCCGTGACATGTATCGTGCGTTCAGATGCCGCGAGACAAGTTTTAACGTTTTCTGAAGGAAAATGACATGAGTAGAAGGCCCCTTTAATGTCCTCAAGCTACATAACCCGATGCCACCGTCTATCCTGCCAA
Source organism: Acrocalymma vagum (assembly GCA_028476805.1). NCBI lineage: Eukaryota > Fungi > Ascomycota > Dothideomycetes > Pleosporales > Acrocalymmaceae > Acrocalymma > Acrocalymma vagum. The sequence goes on from JAQGEP010000531.1 coordinate 10,275, forward strand.
ACCAGCGCTATTTACAAACAATTTACAAGCTTCTATACTTTAGGCAAACGAACAGCCAAGAATTGTGTAATTCGGTGAGGGCTTTGTTGGAGGTTGGTCACAGTTTGCATGTTGAGCGCATCAGTTGATTCCGCAACAAGGCCGCATAATAATGAAGACTAAGAGTAATTTACCTTCGGAACTTGAAGCCAAATTTTGTGGGTACCCAGAGCATGGCGTTTGAAGTGCGATATGCGCCCAACATAGTCAATACATGGTATACCGTGGCTAGGGTATCTATCCTCATAATACTTTTCGCTGAATCGTCGACGCATCGTCGACCCCGCGATAACCGCCAGCCTACTAACAAAGCAATGTTTTATATCATGGTTAGTCTATAGTCTACACAATCCGTAAGGGTATAAGTCGAAACGGGAGTAAGAGTTTTAAAAGTTTGTAAAATATAAAAAGAGGCATTCGCATTCCTTCAGTACATTGGATTTATTCTGCACATTCATCATGACTATGGTCCTACGTTGATATTCGTCTCGTTGATGTCTATGGGGCTGTCGACGCGTGGACCTCCTTCAGTTTCCTTCGTCTCCCCAGCCGTCACTCGGCTGGGTGCATTGCCCATGGGTGAGGTGGATTGTACATGTGCCAAACTCTCGTCAACTGAGTCATCCCCATTACCACTCTTAGAGGAATCATCTGTTGTGTAAACCCCAACCGCAGGATCATCAAAATCCAACTTTCCCGTATACTCACTCAACCTAATACCATTAACTCCATCAAAAAACGGTCGTTCTCCATATACACACGTCCTCTTCCCTTCTCGTTCTTCGGGGTTATATCCACCAGGGACCGCCCGGTGAGCCACTACACGATTATCCCAGAAGGCCACACTCCCGGGCTCCCATTTCCATCGTACAGTCAAATTATCCGCGGAATGAAGGTGCTCTTTTAGAAATGCAAGAGTGTGCGCCGCTTCTGCACCTCTGAGGCCTTCAAGGTGCACTACGAAGGCTGGGTTGTAGAACAATGATTTGACTTTCGTGACGGGATGCGTTCGTACCAGAGGATGTGTGCGTCTGACGGGCGGGCGGAATGGTTGGGTCCCGCGGTTGATGGCGTTCACGTAGCCATGCTCTGATGTATGCGTTGCATTCAGCTTGTCAAACAGGTGTTGAAAATGTGGAGACAGCTTCTCATACAACGCGACCTGGCTCGTCCAAATTGTATCGCCACCCGTCTCTGGGGTCCGCATGAGCCTCAACATTGTATATGCAGGTGGGTTCGCTTCAAAAGAGTGGTCAGAGTGGAAGTCAGCCCCGTAATTCGCAAAAGCGCGAATGTCGTCGTCCCTGCCTAGAATCGTGACATGGCGTGCATCAACCTGATTTGGGTCTCGATCTTGTAGTCCAAAGTGCTTGGTTAACCCGTATTGTTGCTCGATGGTGATGTCTTGGTCTCTAAAGAAGACTACACCTCGCTCTGCGGCGTGTAGGGCCAATTCATCCTTTTGAGCAGAGGTGAGCTGGCTGAGTTGTATGCCTTCGAGCTCGGTGCCGATGTAGGGCGTCAGATGTTTGACTTTGGATGCTGCTTGGAGAAGGTTTTTCTTTGTTGCATCGGCAAAGAAAGCCCGGTCTTTTGGTGGCTCGAATTCAGGGACAAGCGGGTGTGGTGCCTTGTAATTGAGGACCCCGTCGGTTAGGCCGGTATGTGTAAGAACCATGGTGCTATGATTGGTTTATGATATGCTATGAAATCTACTTTGAGATCCACCATTAGATCAACTGTATGATCTCGTTGAACCTTTATACGCCTTTTACCTGCGTCCCAACTCCTGTTGATTGGTAGGATATCCATGTAGACTCGCACTATTCATGGATGCCGTATGGTACATTTGTCATCGACATTGGTGGAGTACACATATCGATATGCGCTTATCGTGTGTCGCCATGCAGACGCAATCGATGCGTCTCTTGCATTTTCTGAAATCCATCACCTGTAATTGGCCGCACCCATGTATTGCGTCTTTCCTCCAAACCACTATTGTCAATAGCTTCTGGAAATTGATAGGCATTGTGCGGAAGTGACATGCTAGCCAGCCATCCATGGTCGAATGTTGGGGATTGCGTGGGATGTCTGGGGAATTGAGCCATAAGCCACCCCGGCCCAGGTACTTAGCCGGGGCGATATCCAAGTCCAAGGGTTGGAATGTCCATCATACAACATGGTAACCTCCTATCAAACCAGACTCGACGATGTCGAGAAATCACAAGCCCCAGCCAGACCCGCGGAGAGCCAGTCCGATGACACTTCAGACAAAGTCAGTCTTGGCCATGAAGTCTACGACTCCTCGAGCATTGATCCAGTGCTGGCCAAGAAGATGGCCCTGATCAACTCGGCCATTGACGAGATTGGGGTGACTCCCTGGCAGTGGAAACTGTTTTTCTTCAATGGCTTTGGCTATGCTGCGGACTCGGTACGTCTCCTAGGATCATTTCATTCTTACAATATGGCTTACCATTTACAGCTATTGATTGTTTGCAACGCCATAGCGCAACCAGCTGTAGACCGTGAATTCGGACGGCCCAACAAGCGCATTGCTGGTGTTACCCTTGCGTCTCAAATAGGACTGCTCACAGGAGCTGCACTGTGGGGTTTCTCCGCAGACATCATTGGGAGAAAGTTGGCATTCAACTCGAGTCTCTTCATCTGTGCGACTTTTGTTCTCATTGCCGGGGGCATGCCCAACTACGTCTCCTTCGCAGCAATGGTATCCATCTATTCCGCCGGTGCTGGCGGCAATTATGTGCTGCATGCCACTAACCTCGTGGAATTCCTGCCCGTGAGCCATTCATGGTTGGTCACGTTCATGTCCATATGGTGGGCGGTAGGCTACACAGTTACTGGTCTACTTGCTTAGGCATACATGAGCAACTTCAGCTGTCCGAGTAAATCCACTCCTGCAACATGCCACAAGGACCGGAATTGGGGGTGGCGATACCTGCACTTCACGGCTGGAAGCATTGTGCTAGTCCTTAGTATCATCCGTCTTCTTTTCATTCGCATGCAGCAAACTCCCCGGTGGCTGATCGCTCAGAACCAAGACACTGAAGCGTACACGGTACTGGAAATTCTAGCAAAGCGATACAATCGCCCTTCAGTGTAAAACTCGAGGAACTCGAATCCAAGGGACGTGTTCTGCACACAGAAAAGTCCCGCTGGTCCGCTTTCCGTCTTGCCAAACATTTCGGGGGCCTTTTCGAAACGCGGATGTTGACATATTCGACACTCGTCATCATTGCAAATTGGTTCGTGATTGGGATGGTGACGCCGCTGTATTCTGTCTTCCTGCCATATTACCTCGGATCTCGAGGCGCAACGGTGAATGGCCCGCCATCCAACTACACAACCTGGCGGAATTACGCTATCAATAAGCTCTCTGGACTGTTCGGTCCAATTATTGCTGGCATTCTCGTTGAAACAAAACTGTTTGGTCGCCGTAGTACGCTGGTGATTGGTGCATTACTCACGATGGTTCTGCAATTCGGCTACGTAAGTACATCAGAACGGTCCACAGCATTACCTAGAAGCGAATCTAAATCCCCCTAGACCCAAATTAGGACTCCAGCACAGAATGTCGGAGTCAGCGCAGTAATCACTGCAGCGTCTAACATTTATTACGGCACTATATATGCGTACACACCTGAGATTCTCCCCAGCGCACATCGACCAACAGGTTATGGTATGTGTGTCGTGCTTAACAGGGTCGGTGGAATCACAGGGGTCCTCATTGGGAGCTATGCAAATGTTCAAACTACTGCACCGCTGTTTGTGTGTGCTAGTCTTTTTGGGTTGTTGGTTGTGGTGAGTTTGCTTTTGCCGTTTGAAACGCGGGGGGAAAAGAAGTAACTAACGCAGCTGAGTGGCAAGCGCCATCTGAATGATAATAGTTCAGGAAGGCCATAGTAGGCCAAAAGTGCTCGTAATATTTCAGGAGAATGATTTCGATGTAGCTTTATATTTTGGTATCCGTGAGTTTTTTTCCCGGATTCGACCAAGATATATCACTGCGAATGTATCCATACGTCCAAGACTTAGCGATAGCGTACATAATTCTAGAGATACACCCTAGAAATTAATTTGCAAACTTCTGGCCTTATACCCCGAAGGTGGAGCTATTTTGGTTCAGCATCCATGCTACTCGAAATGTGAGAAAAAAAATCCTTTGTCACCACGGAAGGATTTGATCCATATCCGAATGAGCACACATAGTGGAAGATTCTTCCACTGCACTAAACATTGTTATCAAGCTTCTTCCTTCTTGCCTGTTCCTGCCACCCTTCAATCCGCCTCTCTCTCTCCCGCGCCGACCACCACACCCACGCATAAAACGCAACAACAGTGACTATCGACAACGGAACTGCAATAGCAAAAAAGACCCAAAACTGCCTCTTACCCGGCGAAAAGTCCTCTCCCATGCTCAGAATGCCGTATGCGAACGCCGCCGGGGTGAACACTAGCAATAAAATCTGACCTAGTTTGGTAATCTGATTGGAGCTCTCTGACATCCAAGCTGCTCGCTCCGAGTCGTCGCGCGACCGCTTGCTATCCAGCACGGAAAGATTGGCTAGCCGTAGGTTGAGAAGACGATCTGTCTCGCCAATCCAGTGCCGTAGTTCCTGCCATACAAATGACCAGTCGGTTTTGAGGAGCGCGGTATCAGATGATCCGGATGGTACTGTGGAATTGCTTTGATCCGGGGCAATGTCGAGCTGGATGAGATTCTTGCGTACGAGATACGAGCACCGATCTAGTAGTTCATGGCATGATTCCAGGTCCGCAAGTGTGTGTTTGACTTGGAATTGTGTCATGCTGTCACGGGCTAGTCTCTGGATACGGATCGAATAGAAGTCTCGACGGAGAAAAGCGAGGGTAAGCATCCATTGTGATAGGGCTAGACGTTGAAGAATAACTCCAATGGCTCCATCATGGGCTGACAGGAATATTTCAGCATTTTCCAGTCTCCAGAGAAGAGAGTCCATGACTGATCCATTTCTTGATTCTGGATAGGGCGAAGAGCGCTGCGCAAACGGCTTTCTCTTGTCGATATTGGCAAAGTCTACGAATCCACCGCTATATGGCTGCCAGGTAGTGGTTCTTTCTTCATTGGGCACCACGTCATCAAATACGAATTTTAATTGGGGCTTGAGGGGAGTATCTACTAACAGCACCGCTACCTGGAAATTAGTAATGTGGAAGGTTCACCTGTAGTTCAAGCACGTACCGTCGAAATTCCCGTTGCCCGCTGGGTGCTCCCAGTATGAAATCATCCGGCTGACGAGGCCCACGCTATTATATTTTCGTCGGTCCATAGATGGGTTGCGAATGAACATCCTGCGGAGGATGGGCGGATAAGGGACAAGTTTTGTGCGGCGGTGACGTTCAAATTTGCCTTGCAATTGAATGCATTCAAGATAATCGAGTGTCCAGAATCTAGTCTGACTGCGAATCGACGGTAACATAGCAGCATCCGATCGGTCGTCGAAATGCTCCCACGTAGTTGAGCGAAGATGGTAGGCAAAGAACTCGGGCTCAATGTCCAGCGTCGATCCAAGCTTCTCCACACAATTGCGCGAAATGCCCTGGAGAATAAAAAGCCGTTTCGATTTCCCAACTCCAGCTTTCTCGAAATCTGCATCACGCACGGCTCTCAAGTTTTCAGCCGCTCCGTTGTCAGAGAACGTGAGAATTTTGCATGTGGCATCATCGTGATCAGATTTCATGACCATGTCATCAAGAAATTTAAGATTAGCGTAGCCAGTGCCGATAAGTGAGTTGATCCATTCTTGATATGGGCGGGTAGTCGCCATTGTGCTTGATATTTGTTGTTTAGAGTCCTGTCGTGAAATGTCGCAACCTGGCAGCTTACTCTAGATTTGAGGCAGGCAAAGGACAAAGCGGGGATTTTCTACATGATTGAGGCTTACTGTTTTCTGTTAGCTGAGAGCAGGGGTTGACAGATAATTGCGCCGTATTATGTAGGCGGCCGAATAGCAACCCTAGTCGGTATGGAGGCCAGTCAGCCAATAATGACTATTGTATTGTACCCCACAATACTCAAGCCTGAATCTTGACCTCTCCCAAATCCATATTTACGTCCACGTCTGAGCGCCTTGCCACTTTGCCTGAGTCATGATTAAGCAACGCTGAGGTGTGGAAGCCTGAGCAAAGCTCTGAGCGAACGGGAAAGGCCCAGTTATGACCCTTAGGGTCCCAACTTCTTTAACGTTATGATGGAGGTCATATTTGGCAACTAGAAGTACTCATAAATATTGTCTTGAAAATGAATTTAATTGATTGGATATGTTGAGGTAATGACTGGTTAT
>JAQGEP010000532.1:0-11626 GCA_028476805.1 Acrocalymma vagum
AATAGGTATATTAGTAAGTCTAAATAATATAACTATATATTTATAATATCTATAATATATTTTAAACGTAGTTTTCTATTCTTCTCTCTTTACTATTCTTATTAGGTTATACGCTCCTTATAGATCTAGTACTATAAACTATTTAGCTCTTATAAGTCTATTACGTAGCTCTAATATATTAGGTAGTAGGTATTAGTTCTTAATTATAATAGTATTAAGTTTCTAATAGTCTACGTATAGTTATAAGGTACTATTATTTTTTAGTATAAATAGAATAGAGTATCCTACTAGAGATTCTAAGTATTAAATAAATTTTAATTCTAGGCCTTCTTTAATATATCTTTAAATTTCTTAGAGCTCTAGCTCTAAAAGCTTATATATAGGTTAGTAACTAGGTTCTTTTCCTTTTAGGAGCCTAATTTTATAGTTCTATTTCTAGTACTTTAGTAATACTTACTATTCTTTTAGTTTCTTAAAAAGGTACTTATACTTCTAGTATAGTCTAGGTATTTTTAAGGTTATATTAGTTTCTTCTTCTCTTACCTACTATTCTAGTTTAGCTTATATAGAGGTTATCTTAGTTTCTTATTACTAGACTTATATTAATACTAAGGTACGTAGCTTTTTATCTACTACTTATCTAAGTTATATAGGTTCTTTACGTACGTATTCGTAGTCTATAAACTAAATAGTCTATTTTCTCTAGTTTATATAAGGTAAATATTTTATAAACTATAGTAGTCCTAATATAATATTATAGCTACTTATTTTAAAAATATCTAGGTCTATTATTTTCTTATAGTTTTAAATAATTAAGAGTATCTTTTACGCTTATTCTATAACTTATAATTTCTTAGATATATACTTATAGTTTACTATAAGAAGTAAGTATAGTACTTCTCTCTTACTTATAGCTAGCGAGGCTTATTCTACTACCTTTTATATTATTAGGTTTTCTTATACTCCTATATCTAGTATAGCCTTTATTTATATTCTATTAATTATAATAGGTATAATTATTAGGAGTATTCTACTACTTCTAATATTTACTAGTATATAACTTTCTAATAATTTCCTAAAAAAGGAAATTTATTAAATCTATAGTAAGCCTTATATACTTAGTATCTCGCGTAGTTATTATTAATATAGTATTACTAGCGTACTTAGGTATAACTCCTATTAATTATAATAAGTATCTCTAGGGTTTCTTCTAGTCCTTTATCTAAGAAGTATTAGTTTTACTATTTATTATAGAGATAGGTCTTATAAAGGTTATTATAGTATTCTTTTTATAAATAGACGTATTAGACGTGTCTAGGAAACGTACTATATTATTTTTTTAGAAGATAGTATATAGTATACTTATTATAACTATAGTCTTTCTAACTAACCTTATAGTATTTATTATTTTAGTAATTATAGTAATAACGTAAACGTTAGTCTACTTATATCCTTTTCTTATATTATAGTACCCTATTCTAGGCTTTAAGTATTATTTAACCTATAGTAGGTTCTTTTATATCTTACTTAGGGTTCTAGTTTTCTTTATTATTATTATCTTAGTTTTTATCCTAAGTAGTTAACATTCCCTTATAGTATTCTATATAGATATTTTAGTATTATTAAATTAGGTTATAGTATTTATCTAAAAATTATTTGTCTAAGCGTTGCCTATAAGCTATATAATTAGATATATTTATAAAAGCTAGTATTATATTAGGTAGCGTTTAGTTATACCTAATATTAAGGATATATTCTAGTTCTCCTTATAATCCTATCTAGGTAAGTAAGTAGGCGTAGTCTATAATAACTACTTTATTTATATCCTTAAATTTAATAGTTCCTACTACCTAGTAATAAAAATCCCTAGGTTAGTTAAAATATAATACCTAGTATTCGTATTGTGCTTTAGCGTAGTTCTATACCTATTCTACCTAGTTTAGATAGATTTAAGCTAATTCTTTTCTTCTTTATTTAAATTCCTTATTAGTCTCTCTATATCTATACGCGTAGCCTTCTTTTATATACTTATACGAAGGTTCCTTATCTATCTTTATCTTATAACTAGGTCTAGGGAATAAGGACTTAGTTAGAGGTAATACCCTTAAGGTTTCGCGTTTATATTTATTATATAGTAATCCAGGGGCCTATTATAGCTCTATAGGGGTTATTATTCCTATAGTAAATCCTTTAGTAGAGTTTATTACTATCTAGTCTTTTTTCTAGTTTTCTTCTTTAATATTCGTAAGGAGGGTATTAAGTTATCTTATTAAGTCTAATAGGGTAATATCTAGAGCGTTATTTAATTATTATATAGGTTTTAAGTATCGCCCTCTTAGTTAGCTTAAAAGTTTAGCTACCTCCTTATTAGTAAGAGTTCTCTTTCTTTTCTTTAGAGTTAACCTTTTAATATATTTCCTAGTCTTATAGTCTAGTTTACTAAGGTTAAGATAAGGTTACCCTATTATAGTTTAAGTAAACTTAGTAATATATATAAAGTTTTCTTCCTAGAAATAGCTAGTAGCTTTAAACTATTATTTGTCTAGCTCCTTAGAATTTATTCTTACTAAGAAGGTAATATGCTTATTATCTTCTCTAATTCTAATAATATATTAGATTTCCGCTAGTTAATCTCGTATACTATTATATATCTTAATAGTCTATATAGCCTATTAACTAGGGTTACCTACCCTTTCCTAGTATAGGTCTTCTTTTAAGATCTCTACTCTAAAAGGTAGTCTTTCTTCTAATATTTTAACGATATCTTCCTCTAGCCTTTAGATAATCTATTATAGAATGTCGTCCCTTTACGTGGCTATAGTTATAAGAACGTTAAGCTTTTAGGTAATAATATTCTTCTTTTCCTTACTGTAGTAATCGCGTGCGAAGTATCCTACTTTACTATAGCTATAGTAAGTTTTTCTATCTTATAGTTTCTTCTATTTCTCTTAGAACTTAGTCTACTTAGTATTTCCTAGTATAACTCCTTCTATTAGTTAGGGTCTATAGTATTTCTAGTTTTTCTAGGTAGATATTAAAGTTTCTTTACTATATCTAGCTAAATTACGTAGTTAAGTCCCTTAGCTATAGGTCTTAAAGTATAATTTATATAGGGCGTTATCTAATTTAATTAATTCCTTATAGAATTCTTATAAAGTATTAACTTTTACTCTATATTATATAAGCTTAGCTTTAATAGTAGGTTTAAGGCCTTATTAGAATAAGTCTCTTAGCGCCTTATTATTCTAGTTAGTCTTAAGAGAATAGTATTAGAACTTAGTTATATAGTTACTAACTAAGTAGGTTTAATAAAGCCCTTAGATCTTCTATATAGTATTCTTATCTTCTTTATATAGTCTAAAGATAGTATATAGTACTTCCTTTAGCTTATTCTAGTTAGTTATTAGTTTATTAACCTTATTACCTTTATAGTTTTTCTTAGTAATATAGGCTATAAGGTAAGGCTTAATCTATTATTCTATCTTTTCTTTTAGGTAAGAGGTAGTAAAAGTAGCCTTTTACTTATCTCTAATACTTAGGTTAAACTTAAAGTATAAGTCTATCTTAAGTATCTATAACTAAAGTTTATTATAGTTACTATAATATAGATCTAGCTTAGTAGTCTTAGGGCCTAAAGTAGCTAGTAGATTAATTAGAGTTATTTTAGTATTAGATATCTTAAGGGTATTTAAAATATTAAGACTTAACTTAGTAGTAAAGGCTTAGAGTTAGTTCTTAGGGATAGCTAATTAAGGTATAGTAATAAGGCGTTTTATAGTTAGATAAATTAAAAGAGTATATTTAAGTAGAAACTTAGATTAAATATAATAGTCTCTAAGAGCCTATTATCTAGTAGTTATATACATATAGTAGTTACGGGGTTACTATAACCTAGTAACTAGGTAAGCGCCCTCTAGTCGCTGGGTTACTGTGACTTGGTGACCTTAGTCACGTGGTCTTACGCCATGTGACTGGGTATGAGGTAGTAAGCGCGCTCATACCACTGCGGGGCGGAATCCATTGGTCCTGGATTTCCTGAATCCTAACAAGTTCTTCCTCGTGCGATATCTATATCTAGTAATAAAAGCCTAGTAGGCTACTAAAACCTTACTATTATCTAAATAGTACTAGGAGTTATTACTTATATTTAAAGCTTCTAAGAGTATATTATCCTAGTAGACGTTACCTTAATTATAAGTAGCTTAATAGCTTCTCTTTAGCGCTATTATCTTATTATTAGTATTCTTACGCTTAGCTATACTAGCGTGCCTAGATAGGTTAAAGTACCTAGATATAACTATAGGTATTACTTCTTATATATTACTATTATCTTCTTTATTAGAATCCTTAAACGTAGACTATAATTAGTATATTATTTCTATAGTAGGCTATTCTTATTTAGTTACTATAGGGCCTAAGAATCCTATTCCTTCTAAAGAAAGATAGGAGTTACTATTATTATTATAGATATTATCTTTCTTACTAGATATTTTATCTTCGCCTTCTAACGAAAGGTAATCTAGAACCTTAATATCTAGGGTAGGTATTCTATCTTTTAGATAGAGTATATTATAAGGGTTATCTAGTCCCTTACTATTCTTAACTCTAGTAATACTAATTTAATAGACTTTATACTTCTTAAAAGAGTAGATATAATATATCGCCTCACTCTTATATCTAATAAAGTAACCTAACTAGCTACGAGGGCTATATAGCTTTATTATTTTAGCTATAGCTCAAAACTTAGGGGGGTAAGTAATATATACCTAGCTACCCTATATACGTTCTTACAAGAGAGTAGGTTTATTACCCTTTAAGGCTTTATATAGAGTCTTTACATCTTTTTTTTATAAGGCTTACGCTAGTATTTAATTCTTAAGCTAAATAGTATATTATATAGCTTTTAGCTAAAGATTTTTAGGTATACTAGAGATACGTAGGAGTTTAGTACCCTTTTTTGTAAGGAAGGTTGTCTTGGCAGCGGTACGCTTATGTAATAATAAAACAAGGCTAACCCGATAGGGTATAGTGTGATCCTATTTATAGGATATAAAGGAAGGTAGTATACTAAATATAGAAATAAGACTAGCCTTAATAGGCTTAGAGGGTAATATATATTAGATAAGAATATAATTTAATTAAAAGAGTAAATGAGTGATGTGTTGTTTCTCTCTTCTAGGAGAGATAAGAGCTATATTTATATACAATTTAATGCCAAGCCACTAGGCTATTATAAGTAATTATATCCTATAAAATAATTCCAAATAATAATTCCAAATACCTATTCCAAATACTTATTCCAAATACTTTTAGCCAATTATATATTATACTATTATATAATTGCTTCTATAGTAGAACTTTAAATATTATATAATTGAACTTTAATTATTATATACGTCATACAAAATTCGGCAATTTTATATAGTTTTATAAGGCTGATTATAAGGCTGTTTATAAGGCTGACTATTACCGGGTAAGTTCTGAGCTATTACCGGGTAAGTTGTATTGCCAGGTAGGTTATATAAGCTTATATTTTTACATTTTTTAATATAATCTTAGAGATTTATCTAGAGATAGATATTTCTTATACTATAGGCGCTATTCGTTTACGTATTATATAATTAGTTTACTTAGAAACTCTATTTTAGTAGTATACGTAGGGTTTAATAGGCTCTTAAGTAATAGCTTAAGCGTTATACTATTTACTAACTAGTTTATTCTTAAATTTGTTATCTAGCTAGTAATAGTAAATAGTAATACTATAGGTTTTCTAGATAAACTTAACTAGGGATTTAAATACTTTTAGGAGCTAGTACTTATAATTAAAGCGCGTATACTATATATATTAGGTATAATTATTAGTAATAAATAGGAAGTACTTTATACTATTAAATCCCTTAATTAGGTATAGTCCCTATATATTAATATATACTATCTACCTAGGCTGCTACGCGTAGCACTTTACTAGATTCCTTAGTATCTTAATAAGAGCCCGTATAACTATATATATAGGGTATATAGCCTTAAGCTTAGCCCTAATCTATACTACTATAATATCTATTCTAGTAGAGGAGTCTAATAGGCTTAATATATTTTAAAATCTAAGGTACCTAAGTTAATAATACTATTTCTATACTAGGTTATTAAAGTTTACTATAGCTATAATAACCTCTCCTAATTTAAGAGAATTAAGTACTTTCTTAGCGTTAAGATAGTATAGTCTATTCTTAAAGGTAGTATATCTAATCTTATACCCTTAGTTATTAATTTATATTATATACTAGTTATTATAAATACTAGTTAGTTTAGCTTTCTAAGTAAATAGTCTACCTAAAAATAGGTTATACTTCTTTTAAGAGGTATAGGTAACTCCTAATAGTAATACTTTTATTAGAGACCCTTTAGAGTTTTTAAGAATAACTTAAACTACGCCTCTATCCTTAACTTTAAGAGTAGTAGATCTATTAGTAGTACTAATATCTACTAAGTAATTATTAAATAGATAGAAAGTCTCCTTTTTAAACTATTTAGTATTATTAATAATATATATATTAGCTCTAGTATCTACTAGCTATATATCTAGTATATAGGATATATCTACTAGGAAGGCTTCTAGAGTTTTCTTTATAAGTCCTAATTTCCTAAGCTTTAAACTACTAGTACTAGCTCTCTTTAATTCCTATAACTTTTTACTAGCTCTAATACTATATATCTATAGTAAGGTATTAGCTATATTTATAGGAAGTATAGAAAAGGAAACTATACCTAGGTTATTAGTACTAAAGTAGATATCTCTAAATATAGTAAGATTAGTTTCTATAGCGCTACCTATACCTTTAATAGGTTTACTCTTAGTATTAGTAGTAGACCTATTCTTAAAAAAACGTAGAGCTTTAGATAGGTCTTTAGTCTAGTAAGTTTCTTTAGTATAGCTAATCTTACTATAACTAGAATAGGTATATTTTAAATAGCTCCTATCCTTATACTTTAATCTTTAGATACTATTATAGCTAGTACTACTATTAGAATTATTACTATAGTTACTTACTCCTTTCTTTACCCTATCTTTAGCCTTTTATTCTTCTTTTAAGCGACTTTACTTGGCTTCTTTAATATAAAGGCGTTTATAGAGATAGTCTAGGTTAGAAGGGTTATTAAGTTTAGTTAAATAGATCTAGTTATACTTCTCTTTAAAGTCTTAAAAGTTTAGTAGGAGACTATAAAGAAGAGTAGTAGCTAATATATTATTAGTTATATTATATTTAATAGTCTTAAGATTAGCTTTAAGCTATTATACTTTATTCGTATTGTTATGGTCAGACCAAACAGGTTTACTTCTTGCTACCGAGGGCAAGAACCTCGGGAGGTCCCCCTCGACCCATGGGACGAATAGGAGATCGAATGGCTTAGTAGGGTAAACGAGGACCCTGAGGACTACAACCTGGACACGTGACCTAAAGTCACATAACGGATTCGTGATGCTTAGCAAACGAATCCACCTTAGGAGCTTAAATATATAAACACGTAGAGAGTCTTCGTTAGGAAGACATTGTTAATCTAACGATTTAGCCCTCCTATATCATTGTTCTATTAAAGCCTACTAAGTAACGCCCTCTATAGCCACTCCTTAGTATCTAATTAACGTTTACCTCGCGTAACCTACCTACTACTACCTAGTCCCTTATTACTCACCACACCCTAACAGCAAGGCTCGTCCCTAAGCAGCCCTATTATACTTTAACGATCGTGTCTTAAGGACTAACCTAGGTACGTACTAAGTTATACTAACTAATAATAGCTCTACTAAATGCCCTAGCCCTAATAGCTACTACTTTATTAGATAATACTAGCTTCTAGGAAATAAAGTAAAACCTTAACCTCCTAGGAGAATAAAGCTAATAGTAAGAAGAAGCCTTTAATAAGTTAATAGTTTAAATAGAGGCGCTCCTAAGGGATAAGAGAGGTAGTACGAATAAAGATATAAAGAAGTAAATTAAGAGAATAGAGTAAAGACTATAATATAAACTATTAAAACTCTTAGAATCTAAGAAGTTTAATAGAACTAGAAGTAAGCTATAAAGCTTCCTAGTCTTAGTAATACTCTACCTTAACTTAAATAGTAAATACTTAAAAAAAGAGGAGTAAAACGTTTAATATATTATAATATTCTTTATAGGAAGAGTAATAGACTAGTTTAAGGAATATCTAGTAGATTATTATACTAGGATACCTAGAGAATAGAAATACGAAACTAATCTTATCTTCTAAGACTATAAATACTTTAAAAAGAAACTATAATAAATCTTTAAAGATATTAATATAGAGCGAATAGCTAAAAGAAAGCTCTAAAGTCTCTAGTAAACTAAGTTAGTAGTAACCTATATCTTAAACTTTAAATAACTAGTAAATAAACTTAAAGAATAGGATAAAGCTATACTTATAAATAAATTCTACTATAGCCTTAAATCTAATATCTAATATAAAATAATTTATATAGAATAAGCCTAAATACTAGTAGTACTATATAGGTAAGCTATATAAATAGATAATATACTATATATATAGAAATAGGATAAGAAGAAAAGAGACTATTATAGAGTAAATAAAAATAAGAAAAACTATAATAAAGGAGATCTAATAGTACTAGATATAAATAAGGAAAGAAAGAAGTCCTAGAAAAAGGACTCTAAGAAGGAAAAATATTATAAAGAAGGTTCCTACTTCTAATATAAGAAAAAGAGATATATAGTAAAAGATTACTTTAGTAAAAGCTAAGATTAGTCTATAAAAGGAACTAAGAAAGAGGCTAAAAAATAAGAAAAGCCTATAAAACTTAAGAAGAGATTAGCTAGTAATAAGGAATACTAGTTAGAGTACTAGGTAATATATAATAATAATATATATATAATATACCTAAGTATAAAGAAAAGTATAGGCTATTAGCTAAAAAAACGCCTAGCCGCGAATAAAGAATAATAAACCTAAGACTAGGTAAAGGAGTAAGAAAGCTATAGCCCTTACTAGATCCTAGAGACTAAAGATAATAGAGATAGTAATACTAGTAAGGAGTTATAAGTAACTCCCTTATAGTCTATATTTAAGAAGGAATTATTACCTTTAGTAGAGAAAGGAAAAACCCTACTAGTAAAGAATATCTAAATTAGGAAAATAGAATACTTCTAAGCTAAAGGCCTAGCTAAGGCTAAGATAGGTAATAAAGGAAGGACTAAGATACTAGAAGACTAGTAGTTCTTTCTAAAGGAATTCTAAGAATAAACTATTTATAAAGTATATAAGAATTAGAGAACTAAGTACCTAAGGAATACTAAGTTTATAGACTTTAAATAATAGGTAGAGACTAATATAATTCTTATAGATCTTATACCTAGTATAGATAAATAGAAGTAAATTATAAAGGAAGTTAAGTAAGTAGATAAAGCCTATACGCCTAGGATTCTAGTTTAATACTAGATCCTAATTAGGGAAGAATCTAAGTAGAAACTTATAGAAGTTAAGAGAAATAACCTATAAACTCTAATATCCTACCTAGCTTACTACGAACTTGCCTAGGTATTATATATTATAGATAACTACCTAATTTATAAGACCCTAAAAGAGAAATATAAGGCCTACCTAATAAGAAGCTAAGAAGGGCTATATTAGAACCTTATCTAGAAGAATAATATCTATAAATAGTACCTAAAGTAGAAGGTAGAAAGATACCTAATTCTTATACTAGGACCCCTATTACTAATAGAATACGTTCTAGAGTAACTATAGTATAAATATACTAAAAATAAGTACCTAAAATATATAGTAACTAAGATAAATACTAAGTACTAGCCTAAGGTATTACTAAAAGGTACCTAGAGCCTATATATTATAATTATAGGAGAATACTAAGGATATATAGTATAAGTAATAATTAATAGTAGAGCTACTAGAAACTTTATTTTAAAGGACTTTATATAAGATAATAGAATCTAGAAAATTTAAAAATCTAAGAGCTATATACTCTATAATATTAAAGGGGAACCTTTTAAGGAATAAATTAACTATAAGATAGTACTAAGTATCTTTATATTAGAAGGTTTAGTTATAAATAACCTTATCTTAGAAGTTATTAAACTAGATAATAAGTAAGATATTATTTTTAGAATACTCTAGCTAAAGTAAGTTAACCCTATAATAAACTAGAAAAGAAAAATAGTCTAATATCTATACTAACTTAAGATAACTAAGAAAGAATATAACGTAATTCTATAATAATACTAGGAGTTTAAGGAAATATTCTAGGAGCCTAAAGACTACCTAGTAGAATATATACCTTAGAACTATAAGATTAATCTTAAAAAAGGAAAGTAATCTATATAAAGGCTAATTTATAGAATAACCTAATAGAAGAATAAGATTACCTAATAATATATTAAAAATAACCTAGAAAAGAAATATATAAGACCCTCTAAATTACTAGTAGTATATAGGATTACCTTTATAGAGAAGAAAGATAACCCTAAGCTAAGATTCTATATTAACTATAGAAAAATAAATAATATTATAATTAAGAATAGATACCTACTCTTCTTAATATCTAATCTATAAGATAATCTCTAGGAAGTAAACTAGTTTACCTACCTAGATATTAAAAACGCCTATTACTAAATTAGAATAAAGAAAGGCGAGGAATAGAAAATAGCCTTCTAAACTAAGTATAGACTATTTAAGTACCTTATAATACTATTTAGATTAACTAACACGCTAGTAGTATTTTAGAGGAGAATTAATATAATTCTAAAAGAATACTTTAGAAATTACGTAATAGTATACCTTAATAATATCCTTATCTATTTAAAAATAGAAGAAGAGTATATAGAATACGTTATAGAAGTACTTAAAAGAATTAGTAAAGTAAAGCTCTACCTTAAGTTAAAAAAATATAAGTTCTATATATAATAAATAACATTTCTTAGGTTTATTATAGAACTAGGATAAATTAAGGTTAAGCTAACTAAGCTAAGAGATATCTTAGGCTAGAAAATACCTAAAAACCTTAAAGATATATAATCCTTTCTAGGATTTTATAACTTCTACTAAACCTTTATCTTAGGGTACTCTAAGATTATATAACTCCTAACCTAACTTATAAAAAAGGATATACCCTTTAATTAGAACTAAGACTATTAAGAAGCTATAAATAAGCTTAAAAAAGAATTTAGAAAGGAACTAGTTCTAGGAATTTATAACCTAGAGAAACTAGCCCTACTAAAAACTAACGTATTAAACTATACTATTAGAGTAGTACTACTCTAAGAAGAACTAAATAAAAAAAAGTACCTAGTAAAATACTTCTTAAGAAAAATAATTTAGGCTAAGTTAAACTATAAAATCTATAATAAGGAAATATTAGTAATAGTAGAAGTCCTTAAGAAATAGAGATACTACCTAAAAGAGGTATATTTCTAGATACTAATCTTTTTAAACTATAAAAACCTTATAGAATTTATAGTAAATAAGCCTCTTATTCTATAATAGATAAGATAGGTATAAGTATTAGCTATATATAACTTTAAAATTATTTATATAAAAGGAATAGAGAACCTTAGAGTAGATACCCTAAGTAAGAGGC
>JAQGEP010000533.1:0-16599 GCA_028476805.1 Acrocalymma vagum
CTAGCTACGCGAACTAATTAGAGATAGAGTACTCTTAATAGAGTTTTATACTTAATTTTTATATATAATTTATAGCTTTTACTAAGAAATAGATTTATAGAGTACTCTAGGAGGGCTAGATTAGCGTAAATTAGCGTAATTTAGCCTAAAGAGAGGGCTCTTAGGTATTATTAGACCTAGTATAGAATTTAACCCTAGAAGAGGGATAATATAAGGAGCTAAGTACGCTAGTAGTCCCTAAATAGGTACTAGGGGTTATGTAGACCTCTATATTAGTAGTATATAGTCCTTATAATACTAAGGAAAGCTCCTTAGTAATTCGTCTATCTAATACTATAATGTTTTATATGTTGCTAAACTATATTCTTATTACCTCCTTACCTAATAATAATAGTAATATAAAAGAAATTCTATATTAAACTAAAAATAGAATAAATTCTTATAGTAGGCTATTAACTACTACTATCTATATGTTAGGACCTAAGGTTGAAGAGGGACGATGGGAACTAATAGATAAGACGCTTAGACGATACCCCGCGCGTGCGTTATATTAGCCTTCTACGTGACCTAAGGTTACGTGACTAACTTACTTCCTTACTCGTGAGAAAGTGAGGGCTTACTAACTTACTTGTGAGGAAGTGAGTTGGACTAGTATATAGCCCTACGCTATTCTCTATAAATGTTGTGTTTAACCTAAGTTACTTTGAATAATATACTGGTTACTACTCTACTCTTTGTGTTAACATTCTATCTGCTAGATATATCCGCGAAAACTAACCCTAAGACCTTTTAGTCTTAATACTACCCTTATTATAGTATAGTTAGTATCTATTATAAAAATTAAGGATAGTACTAACTTATAAAGAAACTAATACCCTTTAGCTAAAGTTATAGTTTAAAGGATAAAGAAAGTATATTAGTAAAGGAGTAACCTATACTAAGGTTGGCTTGCCACCTTCGAGCGGGGACCTTATTGGCGACCGCGTAGGCCTCCTTTTTACTAATAACCTGCCCTGGCTATACCTCTTCGTAGCTAAAAACTAACTTCTTAAGCTCCTTTTCGAATTCTTCTATGAGAATATGAACCTCCTTTACTAGTGGCTAGGAGAATGGATGTGCTTTCTCGTAGTAGTCTACGTCGGAGCTATGCTTATAGGCTGGTATAAGTTCTATCGTTCTAGAGGACTAGGGCTTATTAGATACTTGCTAATTCTATATATCCTTTGGGGTATTGGTACTTGGCTTGTATACTAGACGTTGTACTTGACAGCTCTTCGAAGTTTTAGGGTATAGTGGTATGAGGCTTTTCTAGGGCTCTATGTGCTGTTGCAGGCCGGGGCCTTAATTATGCTTTGGCTATACAATCCCCCCTTACGACAATTCATCCTTGCTGCTCTCGCAATTTTTGTACTGGATAGATCTGTCTGGAGATTGTGTATTAAGCGCTATGTGACCCAGGCGCGACTGCAAGTCTCGGATGATGGATAGATAGTATTGGTTTCTGTATACTAGCCTATGAAATCTAGAGACGCATCTTTCTAGCGTAAGATCTTTGGCGGGAATACGGAGTACGGCTGGGAACTATCTTAATATATTTTTATTAGTATTCCTGAATTAGGCAGGAAATATCGCTTCTAATATTATCCTTTTATAATTGCTGCTGCCGCGACAGCTCTAGGACAGACATGCGGCTGGTTTAATATTATTATTCGTGCTAAGAGAGGCTTCTTAAGAGATCTTCTCTACTACGCAAAGAAAACACAGTTGACGAGGATCTGTGTCGATGGACCCTATGGCTCTCTACGCATACTGGAGATGGCCCGTGACAACGACGTGTGCATTATCGTAGCTATTGGCGCGGGGATCGCTATCGCGTACCCTTTGCTGTGGTCCTTGCTGCATTACAATGCCACGCCTGATTAGAATGTAATCCCGTATCCACGATAGTAATAGATGTGCCTGATCTGGATTGTCTAAGACACTTCGCACATTTCTTGGCTTGGACAAGAAAAGCTTAATGAGCTGAGAGAGCTTGGCTTGTATCTCGTCGTACCGCCACCGACTCGTGAGTATGGGCGACTGGATATACGGGCGATTCTGAGGGAGCAGGTTGAAGATTTGAAGGAGCAGAATGATATTGTTAGTGTTGTCGTAAGTGGACCGGATGGTTTGAATAGGATAGTGAGGAACGAGTGCGCCAGGATGATTAGAAAGGGTATAAAAGTAGAGGTTGCGGTGGAGAAATTTGGATGGTGATATGGGCTCCTAGAAGACGCATAGATGTGAGTGGAGTCTGCAGGATTAAACTTAAGTTATGGAAATACTTCCTGATGGCGCAATTTGACGTTGGAATATATATGGTATTATCTCACGTCTATGGCATTCTTCTATGGTGTGAGATTACGACGTAGGGTGATCGAAAAGTGGTGAAAAGTCTGTGTAATTACTTTCGAGCTCTCTACTGAGCTGTGTACCGAAAGTCTAAGTCCAAGCTCCTGCCGTTATATATGGTTTGAGTTTCGTAGCTTCTCCAAGGCTTTAATTACTTCCGATGTTAACGCTGTGCCACCAAAATTTCGCAGGGCGTGCAGAGCGGCTATATGGTCCGACTCACTGTATGTCCCCGTAGCATTACTTATGGTAGTGACGGCGAAGTTTAATTGATAGGCATTTCTTGCCGTCGTCTCTATATATACATCGGTTCCCACCCTAGTTAAAATTAAATGGTCGACTCCTCGCTCTCTTAGTGTATTCTCCAGCGACGTGTAAAAAAAGCAAGAATTTCTTGTCTTATTTATGATATTGTCGTCGGGCTCAGGCGTGAGTTCGTCTAGAATATCGGCATCCCAAGACCCCCGTAAAAGACCTTGGAATTGTTCGAGTCGATCATGTCTATCGCGACTACGTCTATCCGAGTAGTCGGCCTTGTATCCTGTCTTCAGGAAGTAGATAGGGAGGCTAGTAGCGCGAAACTCGGAGAGTAGCTTATTAATACGAGGAATAATCGTTGTTGGGTTAGTCGGTATTCCTAGTCTTGTGAAGCTGCCATCCTTGTGGCAGAAGCCGTTCTGCATGTTGACTACTATGAGCGCTGGAGTGGAGTCGAATTGGAATATTGTAGACAACGACGGCTCTTTGTTGACTATAACTAGAAGTGTAGTAGGGCGTTATGTTATGTAAGTAAGACGGGATCAGGTCTTGCTTATTGCACTAGGTGAAGTACTTCGGGTGAATCTAGACCGCGCGGCTGAGTTAAGATGTGTTAGTCAGCGGGGCTTGACATGGCTAGCATTGATATCTTGACACGACGAGGTTTCTTTTAGATGACTGCTATCGGGAATCTTGTAATCCTAAGAGTCTCCTATGCACGTCTTAATGTTCTATAGCGTGTGCGACCTTATGAAGTCCATTTTCTACCTACCCTATGGTACCCCACTGATTATGTGATATATATACCCTGTCTCAGTCTAGAATACTGACATTCTACCCTATGGTAACAAACTCGCTACGTTTGAGCTAGACCTCGCACTTACTATAGTGCCTGTTAATTGCCCTGAGCGGGTTTTGTCCTGTTACGGCCTAGCGGCTTGGTTGTCCTCGTGGTTATACTCGACTTGGAGGTTACTATTATGCTCGGCCAGCGTGTAAACGTCCGTAAAGGTAGCGGGTTCTTCGACTTCGCTCGCCTTAGGTGCCAATTTTGCTACGATTCGTCTACGCTATCGTACTAGGAAAGAGCTAGTGATGAGAGCTGAGATTTCCGTTGCCGACAATAAACTAATAAAAACGAATGGGCCCGTCGCAAGCGATGCTAGACGAAAGCCGCTTAGAATTACTAGCCAGCCTAGCACTAGAGTCGAGAATCCGAGGATGGAG
Source organism: Acrocalymma vagum (assembly GCA_028476805.1). Classification (NCBI taxonomy): domain Eukaryota; kingdom Fungi; phylum Ascomycota; class Dothideomycetes; order Pleosporales; family Acrocalymmaceae; genus Acrocalymma; species Acrocalymma vagum. Next base: position 3,877 of record JAQGEP010000533.1, read on the forward strand.
TGGATGAATGAGATGCTTGCCCTGTAGCCGCGGCTCTTGTCTAACACATCGACGAATCCAAGTGGCATCTGAATTAGCGCTATGCTGAACACGACCAGTCCTAGCGACTGATGCTTGTGGTGTAACCGACTGCTATCGAGCAGGCTTACGCCTTTGGTGAGTGCTAGAAGCATCGTACTATATGCTTGTATCTTCTAGTGTGGAATCGACCAGCGCCTTTTTTTGAACTATAGCGACGTAATTCCTAAAGGGAAAACGAGTAGTAGTGCTGCGTAGCCTAGTAATCCATAAGCCAGCTAAATGTTTATCTTCTTGGCACTCTGAGGAATGGTAGATGAGCAAAAGAATGGACTATATAATTGTAGACTATATAGACTCTGCGCTCTATAGTTAATAGATAAGTCTCTAGAGTACCGCGCGGTGCCTTAATCTAAGATAGCTTTAGGCACAGTAGGAACTGCGGGTAGCCCGCGAACCCTATAATCTCTGCGCCACCCTCTAATTCTATTATCCTAAGGGATTAATCTGTAAGACCCTCGAGGGGACGGGAACGCGCGGAGCTGTAGTAGGGTAGTATATATTAGTATTCTTATTTTGGTACTAGTTGACCTTATCTTACTTATTTATTACTGATTACTATTGCCTCCTGAGTAGACTAAGCGTCTCTTAATACTTTATATAAATATAAATATATTGGTATTCGCGATAATTACACCTTGCCTTAATCTTTCGAGTGTAAGATTAATGTCTACTTGATGCTCTAGGGAGATGCTCTTTGCTTTATTCGCCGTAGCTGCGGCTCTTACCTCCCTGCCCGTTGCTATTACTAGACACGTTCTTTATTAGCAACGTACAGAGTTGGAGTACTAGTTTAAGCGCGATGTTCTCTACCCCTATATCCGGTTGCTAATGAGGATTGGCCTTTTTGGCGATAATATAGATATAGGTCACGATCTATTAATAGATATCTCGAATCCTAATCCTAAGAATTACGGAAAATACTACTCTACTTAAAATATCTACGACCTGTTCGCACCTCCAAAACAGTCTGTTGATGCTGTTCGGGGTTGGCTTAAGAAGCCTGGTATAGAAGCTGGGCGTGTCTCCTAATCTACGAATAAGTAATAATAAACCTATAATATTAGATATTAATCGGAGATATGCGTAGCTAACCTTTCTTATAGGATCTAACTCGATTTGACTACGTCGTAGGTAGAAAGGTTACTATAGACCGAGTACTACTACTTTGAACATATACCTACAGGTAAGATGGTGGTTAGTTGCGATGGGTAAGTCTTATTCGCAGGATTCGATAGACTCGCAACAGGACTAATGTATACCCTAGATACCACGTTGACGAGAACGTTACCAAGCATATCGACTATATTACCCCGGGCATTAAGCTCTTTACTATATATATACTAAAGAGATCTGAAGTTAAACGTTCCTTAAGAGGTAGAGCCGAAAACGAACCTCCGCTCGGGTTACAAGATTAGCCTAAATTCAACTATAGTATTACTAACGCAATACCTCTTACTTATTGCGACGTTACTATAATACCAGCATATATTAGGGCAATGTATAACTTTACTTAAGGTACGAGCGCAGTGCTTTATAATAAACTAGGCATCTTCGAAGATATCGGCGATATTTACTCCCAAGAAGACTTGGACGAGTTCTTTCGGACTTTGCAGCCGCGTATCCCTTAGGGCACTTATCCGATTCTTAATAGTATCGATAGTGGAACTGTACTAACTACTGTAGCTGACGCTGGCCCGGAGAGTAACTTGGACTTCTAAATTAGCTATCCCATTATCTCGCTATAAAATAGCGTTCTGTTTTAGACCGATAATCCCGTTTATAAGGCTAAATATACTTTTCTGGGGTTCTTTAATAACCTTCTAGATGCTATCGACGGTTCTTACTGCAGCTATATATTAGATGGTATTACTGGAAATTCTCCGGGTCTTGACCCTTAGTACCCTAACCTAGCGCCTGGTGGTTATAAAGGTTAGCTTTAGTGCGGTGTCTATAAGCCTACGAATGTCATTTCCCTCTTATACGGGTTTTAGGAAGCGAATTTGCCTCCGAACTATCTAAAGCGCCAGTGCAATGAGTATATGAAGCTTGGTGAGATTAGTCCTGCTAGCTCTCGTCGGGCCCTTATGCTAACGTCTATATAGGATTGCAAGGCATTTCCATTGTCGTAGCCTCTAGAGATAGTGGCGTCGCAGGTAATCCCGGTGATAGTAACTCAAACGGCTGCCTTAAGAATGGCATAGTCTTTAGCCCTGAATTTCCGTCCGCATGTCTATATGTAACTTCGGTCGGGGCTACTTTGTTAACTGGCAATGTAAAGGCGGACGAAGAGACCGCCGTCACCCGATTTTCATCTGGAGGGGGATTCTTGAATGTCTTTTATCTACCGCCGAACTACCAAACCTCTGCCGTTAGTACTTATCTATAGAGTGTAGGAACTCCGTATCTATATTATATAGACGGGGACTACGAAAGTAGCACCGCCGGTCTATATAACTGGAACGGACGAGGATATCCTGATGTTTCTGCCGTCGGTGATAACATCCTGTTCTTTAGTAAAGGTATACTAAAATGCTAAGGCGGCTTATCTGCGTCCGCTCCTGTCTTTGTAAGTATCCTTACTAGAATTAATAACGAGCGACTGAAGGCTGGTATTGATTCTGTAATATAAACTATTACTATGCTTTCTTAGCTTAGGGAATACGAAGTTTTAGGTAAGAATATTACTACTTTATAGTTATGCACTCTAATATAACTTAGATATATTTCTACCTTTCGACCTGGAAAGCGCATTCTTATCCGCATTTGTATTGGTAATGGTATCGAGCGTTTATCCCAGGCTTGTTCTATAATATGACTGGTTTAAAGCAAGTATGAGTGTCTTTGATTCTATAGCTAGGAGGGGTAACGCATTAGCAAACGTGCGGAAAGGTGAAGTTAACGAACTTGCCTAAAGCTTACTTGGGCTTAGTTAGCCTGGTCTAGACGGCGATTAAAATGCTTATGATAATGTACATTTGCCTAATAGCCCTAGGTCGGGTAACGTGAGCTTGCCAAGCTTAGGAGATCTATTTTTTGATGAGTGGAGTGCTAATGACGGGTTTTCCGGAGTACAGATTATGGGGTTAGCTGATGCTTTATACTTGAGGGATTTTAGTAATATGTAATTTACTGGCTAGTTATAAGTTACTAAATTACTTTACCCTACGAGTTTTATTTGAGTGTAAATTCCCAGACAAAGGAGGGCAATATAGCCTAGACTAGTATAAAGGTTGCGTCTATGTTATCCCTCGAGAAATTATATATAGATAGGTCTACGTATAATACTACTATACTACTATATTAGCTAATATGCTTTACGTTGTATGTATAAGTGTAATGGCGTAGCTTGGGGTTACCCTAGGCTGGGTTGTTGAGTAATGAGGGTAGTAGGAAGGGGTAGTTTAGTCACGAGGGGGTGAACGTCAATCGGATATTGGTGGTTATAGCTATAGGGAGCTTTACGTAATAGGCTTTAATAGAATAAGATACAGGAGGCCTAAATCGTGGATCGACGATATCTCCCTAACTAAGACTATCTACGTGTTTATATATTTAAGCTCCTAAGGTAGATTTGTTGGATTTGTTACTACGAATCTATAAATCTAGGATTCGCGACGCTTAGCGAACGAATCCGTTACGTAACTTATCTATGTGTCTAGGTTGTAATCTTTAGGGTCTTTATGCACCCTATTGAGCCACTCGATCTCCTATTCGTCTAGAGAATGAAGGTAGTCTTCCCGGGGTCCCCGCCTCCTGTGATACGATGTGAACCTGTTTGGTATAACTATAATATATAGTATTAGACACGTTGTCAAACAGCAAGACGTACTGATAACGCCTACCTGCTACTATAATTTTACAACGCGCCGCTTTAATAGGTAAGATGATACACTATAAATATAAAACTAAATATACCCTAAATCTAAAATCCATCTACTAAGGAATACACTCTTCCGTATTCGCGCTAATGAGCGCTCTAGACTGATTAATACACTGGCCGGGCGTCAACTTACAACGCCCCTTTCCACTATTATAGGGCGCGCTAAAAAGCGGATTAATGTTAGTTCCCTGCTGCCTCTTGACTTGTCACGAAGCAATATACTCCTGGAAGTCTGTACTGAAGAGCTTGCTAGACTGATCCGTATACTGGCCGGGAGTATTAAGGCAGGTTCCACGGCCGCTATTGTAGGGCGTATTGCGGAGGAGATTATCGCCGTTTGCGTCTATCTAGGCCTCTGCGTCGTTAGCATCGTTATTGTTATTATTTCCGCCGAAAAAGTTATCGAAGAGTTGGGCTGTCTCCTCTGCTTCTTGCGCTGCGGCGTTAGCGTCGACCTGGCTGCTAAAGCACTCTTGGAAGTCGCCGCGGAAGAGCTCGCCTAATTGATCTGCATATTGGCCGGGGGTGTTTAGACAGGTTCCTCGGCCGCCGTTGTACGCGTTTCCGCGGGTTAGATTACCTTGCGGGTCTGTTTGGGTGGAGGGGAGAGGTTAGCTGTTGTATACAAACAAAATATAGGTAAGAGGCGGATAGATATCGCTGACGTGACTTATAAGTACAAGTATAGGCGGAAAGAAATGCGATAAGAGTAACGGTAGCTGTGGAAGAACGTATGATTGATGGTGTTTAGTAATTTTGAGTTGTAAAAAAAAAAAAAAGAGCCTAATAATGTAGGCTATACACTAGCTTTATCTTGCTTTACACGTATAATTATGGTATGTATAGAATAGAATAGGCCCGTTACTACAGTATATAACCCCTCTTACGTATTAAATCACCCTATACTCTATCCCTAACATCTTAATATGACGTTAGTAAAGTCGCACCCTCCTATCTAAGCCAGGCCGACTACCGTAATATACTTCTATCTTTCCTATAAGAGGTTACCCCTTAGAGCGCATGTTGCTATTCTGAAGCCTAGTCTTGCTACTAAGCGTTTTACCCGCTATGTCTTGATATATGCACGTTTGGGGGGCGAGTAAGAATTGATTAGGGTGGGAGGAATTAGGTTAAACGAACCTAAGGTATAACGGGCCGAGTAGGGGGCTTTGGACGTATATAGGTATATTTCCGCACCGAGGTAAAAATGAGGGATGTGCAGCTTCTAGAAGGAATTGGGAGGGTAAAACACGGTGCGCGATGTTACGTAGTGGGAATGGTGGTTGTCTGCTAAGAAATTAAGACTGCTTGCTAATTGCCGTCTCTGGCTATCTATCTCTATATAGAATATGTCTAATCTTAGGGGCTGTTCGGTAGTCGTAATTTAGGATCTCCGCACGGTTTAGATTGCTAAGAAAATCTATAGGGCTAGTTGCGGTTAGGGATAGAGGGGGAATATAGCTACGATTGATAAGGAACCCCTATTTAATTAAGTGTAGAATGTATAGGGATAGTCCTACTAGTAGCCTGCTATGCGTATTCTAGCCTACTCTAGTATTCCGCTATGGAATACCCCCTTATTCTAAAACTAAACCCTATTGGGAAATTGGCTATGCGCCTAGACTAACCTCTTAGACTACTCCCTTGACGACCCTCTTAACTTTACTTTTAATTAGCGAAATCTTTATTTCTAAACCTGTTACGTCGGTATAATTAGATCTATTATACTTGAGCAAACTAATAGTTCTGTAACGGGGCTACTTAGGGATAGCCTTAAAGGGGTATAGTAAGAAATAAGGGGGTAGGAAGTAGGTAGGTTACGTAAACGTGAACGTTAATTGGTTACTATAGAGTAGCTATAAGGGACGTTATATAGTAAGCTTTAATAGAATAGGATGCAGGAGGCCTGAATTATGGATTAATAATGTCTTTCTAACGAAGACTTTTCTATATATTTATATATTTAAGCTCCTAAAATAGATTCGTAACGCTTAGCAGACGAATCCCTTACGTAACTTCTTTATGTGTTAAGGTTATAGTCTTTAGGGTTATAGAAGATCCTGCTAAGCTACTTAATCTCCTATTCGTCTAACTTACTAGGAGGACCCCTTCTCTAGTAATACGAAGTAAACCTGTTTAGTCTAGCTATAATAACCTCCCTCTCTATAGCGTTAACGTTAAGTCTTTATTGCTCCGAATTTTTGTAGAATAGTCTTGTCTAAGCCTTAGAACCTCCCTCTACTACTTAGAAGCTATTTTTAGCCTAGTACGCGCTGTCGCGGGTAAATTTATATAGGGCTGCTAGATTAATTAGTACTTCTAATAGAGCGAATCCCGAATTCTAGCTAATGCGAGATAACCCTGTCCTTCTTAGCTTATACGTCCGCGGGTATTTTATAGTAAGATATATGGCTGTATGAATAGTATAAGCGCTCGAATCTAGCTTAGGATTAGGAGTAGTGCCGAAGATCCGTACGGTAACGGCGCTTGTTAGTTAGCTAACGTATTTCTAGCGTTAAACTAGCTTTAATAAAGCTATCCTCCGTACTTTGAGATGCGGTTAAACGTATAACGACCTTGATAGCTTTCTCGCTCTTAAGCTCTAAAACCTACTATTGTCCCCTCCGCTAACTAAACGAATAACCTAATTAGGCCTACTATATACCTATATCTCGAGCCTACTAGAGCCGATTCTTAGACTATGTAGTAGCTAATATCTAGTCTCTGCTTGTTAAAGGAGAATATAATAAGATAGGAGAGGTATAGGATAAGACGGAGCGCGATGGCCCTAGAAATTGACGCCTACGCTTTAGCTTTTAATAATCTAAGGAGTTTCCCTACTCTTATAGCTAACTATAGTATTATTAAGTATACTCGGCTCCTATAGATAAGACGCAGTATGGATTTCTGCGCTAAGTGGCTGAGGATAGATATATATAATGTAATTTATCGTATCTTATAGCTCGTAGCACTCGAATTTTACTGTAGTATTAAGTATAGTACAGAACCCAACTCCGCTATATATGGCTGTCTTAGTGTTACCTGAAGATTTGTGTACCGCTACCTATAGGTGCCTTAGAAACGTATCCTTGGGCTAGACTAATATGTCTAGGTCGAATGCTGGCACCGTTGCTAACTCGCACTCCTGCCTAGATAGTGTAGCCGTTACAAATATAAATAGTTCTTAAGGGTTCGTGCGTATAGGACAGCCAAGTGAATAGATAGTAGGGCTTAAGGTAAATTACTTAGAGATGTACAAGTTTAGTAAAGCTAAAGATGCGATATAGTAACGGGTTGGTACGAGGCGTAAAGACTCTGTAACGGATATACGAAAAATGTAAAGGGATCTGTTAAAAAGGATATTATATCAGCCACGTACAAATAAGGATTTAACAGAACGGTCTAGTCTTAAAAAATGCGTAACTAAGTTAGCGGAGTTGTGCGAATAATAAGAAACATCCCGGTCCTCTTAGGGGTCTGTAATAATATGAAGTAGACCCTATAGATTATCTAGCAGATTCGCTATCGTCCTCCTAATAAGCTGAAATAATTACGTTGATAGAGCGCTAAGTATATTGATATAGGGAAATGTCCCAATCGGTATTACGATGCGCAATATCAGAGAATAAGTCCTCGAAACTACGAAATACCTATAGTATATATTCTATCGAGGAAACAGTCCTTCTATTAGATGATTCACGACCTGTTAGGATTCTTAATAAGAAAGCTGTCGAGGCTGTGCAAGGCTGAATCCACGTGCTGATACAGTCTCTTGCAGATGTGGGGTAAACTATACCTCTGTCATCTCTAGCGCTAACACTTCTAGAACGAAACTCTACAACAGAATAACACACGCAAGCACTATTATCTGGTAGCTGCTTTATATATATATTTGGATATGTATTCGCAACACCCAGCTCTATTGGGAGCTGACCAGTTCTCCGCAATAAGAGAAATAAGGCTGAAAGTGGAACTATATCGACCTCAACCGCTCTCTCGAACGGGACTAGGGCTAAGAGCTTCAGCTTCTGCTCGTAGTGGATTCTCTAAGTAGTAATCCTAATTGGCTTAAATGCGTCTACGCTAGTAAATGCAGGCTTAGGGAATGACTCCGAACAATCCTTAACATCTTTAACAATTAGCTATACAGAAGGCGAGGATGTATGTTTAGGTTAATGGCACCCCTATAGGGCAAAATCCGCAGATGTATCATTAGCAACTAGCCCGCAATTTCTTCTAATAATTGTAGTAGTAATAGTAGTAACAGCAGCAACAGCAACAGATGTTAAATATGTCGGCCTAAGTACAACAGTATGGTGGTATGCCTAATTAAGGTGATATGAATATAGCAAATATGAGCATCTAACAGTTCCGAAACTAGTACATGCAACGAAAGCAACAACTTATACAAGCCTACGGCCAGAACATTCCCTAATAGTACATGGTATAAATGCGGCAACTCGAGCTGACTATTTCATCCCGAGAGCAAGTCTAAAACTAAATAGGACAAAACCCGATGCAAATGTAATAATACTAGTAAATGCTGCAATAGTAGCGCGCCTAGCAAGCCCGCTAACAGCAAATGATGGCTATGCGCCATTAAGCGATGCACTAAGGCGGGATGTCGCAAAATATGAATATGGGTAATATGCAGGGTATGGGGCAAATGGGCTGGATGACGCAGCAGCAGATGCAGCAAATGCGCACAGACGAGAATGGAAAAAACCAATTGATAATAGCTCCAAGTTCTTTGGGTAGGATCCGTAAGGATATATTCGAAGAAACAACTGTAATTGCTGATGTAGCTGGTTTGGCAGCCTATGAGGCCGCAAAGCGGCGAGAACGCAAGAAGGCTAAGAGAGAGAGAGAAAGTAAGTGAAGCTTTTGAGTCGACTTTCTTAAAGTTTTATACTGACCGTGCTAGGGCGGCACCCCTTAGCGATGCCTATGAACAAGGAAACGATTCCTAAGCCTGTCAGCTACGAACCCGAATTCAATTCATCTTATGCTGTTGAATGCGAAGAAATTGATTTCGATAGTATGCTCGGGGAAGAAAATTTCACTTACTTTGCAACGCATGGCTCTATGGACAACCCCTATGCGCAGACACTGAATATGGCTTCGCCCGGTCTACCGTCTGCTAGTAGTACACATAGATAAAAGCTGACAGTAGTACTAGACTATAGTGAAGTAGTAAGATTAAGAGAAAATCGAAAGCCGTTAAAAATGCGATTTAGCTATACTATCTCTGCAGATCACACCGCTGATATAAAAGTCCGCTAACGGGCAAAATGTTTAGTGGCTTTAGGAAGAGACTCCAACAAACCGACTCTTAGGGAGAAGAGCTTTCTTTTGAAGTAAGACTGTATAATTAGGTCTATAGTGTATGTTTCATGGTATAAACAACTACTAAGGTCGGACAAGGCTGAATGTATTCGATGGTCGTTAGGGGTTTCTATACTCTAGATTCCGACTATAGTTAGGGTAACGAAAGCGGCAGGAGAAACCCGCAAATATTAGCAAACTAAAGGCCGTATATTGCTTATTGTTATTCTTGACTTGGAAATATTCTTTAGTGCTCTGTGGTGTTTTTATACTGCGCAGAATATGAGGTCTTTCGCAGTGACTAGACGTAATGCTCGCTTACTATGCCCTTTTGAATTTCGTGGACAAATCTAAACTATTCTAGGAATAGTGCTGTAAATCTAACGTTAAGCCTATTTCGGAACGTAGTAGAACCCTGTACCCTTGTCCGCCCCTTTTAATCGTACGGCTTGTGTTTACAAGATAATACGCAGTTTAATTATCTATATAGCTTAGTGGTCCGTATTCCCTCGCCTTCTAATTAATCTATTTCCTACTATGCTATTAGTTATGTTAAATAAGCCTAAAAGAGGCCGTGTTATAGTTAGGCTAAACAGGTTTACTTTATATTATAGAAGGCGAGGGCCCCGAGAGGGATACTTGCACGCACTCGACGAATGGGAAATCGAGTGGCTAAACAGAGAGTACGAAGACCCTAAGGATTATAACCTAGACACGTGATTAGAGATTACATAATAGGATTCGCGATGCTTGGCAGACGAATCTATTTTAGAAGCTTAAATATATAAATACGCAGAAAGTCTTCGCTAGAAAGATATTATTAATCTAATAATTTAGCCCTCCTATATTCTTATTCTATTAAAGCCTACTATGTAACGCCCCTTATAGCTACTCTATAGTATCTAATTAACGTTTATATCACGTAACCTACCTACTACTGTTATGAATGACCCCCTTGATGTAAGGAGGCATTCGGAGGAACTACGGGCAATAATAATAAGAGACCTATGTTACTACTACCTAGGAACGGTAGTAGCAGCTAATATATTACGTGACATGCTTAGGCTAATAGGACTCCTAGGGCTAGAGGAATAATAAATAGAGTCTATATTCTAGAAGAACGAATAGCTATAAGAACTTAAGGTAAGGAGTTAGGGAAGCTAGGAACCTAGTAAAGACTCTCGGATACCCGGGTAAGGAGTAGTAAGTAATAGTAGTTACTAAGGGAAGATAGTAGTAGGCTGCTAGGTATAGTAGTAGGCTGCTAGCAGGAGTTTAGAGCTACTATATAGCTTAGTACGTTCTATATAAGTAGATAGATTTCCTAGTATAGATTATTTGCGGTTATACTCGTATTATAACGGAGTAGTTATAGATTAGTAATTATACTTATTTATTACTTAACTATACGTGTTTAAACGTTTACCTATAGTATTACTAAGACTACTAAATAATCCTATAGCTATATTAACCCCTTTAGTATACGTACTTATCTAAAGTACCTAGTAAGGTACTAAGGCCCTATAATATTATAACCGTCTATAGGTTTTCTTAGATAAAAATATAGTTTAACTATAATAAGGTTTAACAGTATCTAGAGTATCTACTAACCTAGCGTTAGTCTTAGCCGCCTAAGCAAACTAGATCTAGTAGTTAAAGGCTTAGATTGCCTAACTCTTATAGATAACTACTAGTCTACTTATAGTCTAGAAAAGAGTTATAATTCTAGTACCTATAAAGTTTTTAGAAGAGAGATCTAAGCTATAGAAATAGCTTATAGTATTTAAGGTATAGTTTTAATTTAATAAGGACGGGTTCTCTAAACTATAAGATAAAATAATTACTATATTAACCTATATAGAGAGAGATACTCTAGCCTAGCTCTAGCCTACTCTAGATAAGTAGCTAAATAGGGAGCTAAATAAGAAGATTAGTAAACTATTAAATAATACGCGGAAGATTTTTAAGGACTTTTCTTTATTTATAAAGGCTCTTAGAGAAGTCTATAGAGATATTAATAAGGAGTAAACCATAGAAAGAGCTCTTAGGAAGCTCTATTAAGAATAATTAGCTATAAAATACGTTAGTAAATTTAGGTAGATTACTAATAAGCTTAACTAGAACGAAGCGCTTCTTATAGAGGTATTCTATAATAGGTTAAAAGAAAGTATTAAGAATAAGTTAGTTTATTATAAGAGGCTAGAAAAACTATTAGAGATAGTAACCCTAGTAGTTAAGATAGATAACCGAATCTATAAATAGAAAGAAGAAAAGAAAGGGTATAAGAGTTACCCTATAAATACCTTAAAGGCTTAACTACCCTAGTAGTAATACTAAGATTCTATAGAAATTAATAAGCTAGAAGCTAAAAAGAAAAAACTAGTAAAGAAGTCTAAAAATAAGAGATAGGATAAGGTTAAGAAGGAGAGGTATAAGGCTAAAGTATACCTAAAATATAAAGAAATAGAATACTTTACTAAGGAATATAAAGAAAAAGAAGTACGAGTTAAAATACTATAAATAGTTCTAGTAGTTAAGTATAAGGATATTCTGGACCTAGTACTAAAAAATATAGAAGGTATAGAAGAGAACCCTAAGGAGTACGTATTAGAAATAGAAAGCGAAGCTAAGGAACTAGAGAAACTAGATAAGGGTAAGAGGCCTATTAGGTATATTCCTTAGTAGATAATAGAAGATAACTCTCTAGTAAAATAAGGAAGAATTATATACGGCAGGCTATACTATAGAAAGTATAATAACTAGCTATTATAGATAATTACTACTAGGATATAACTCTAAGGAACGATTAATAATAGAAATACGATAATATTAGATCTAGTTTAGCAGCGGCTATAACTAGAGTAATACTAGTTATATAGAAAAGAAACCTATAAGGCAGATAAATACTTATAGCTAAGTTACTAGATAAATATTTACGGCTTAGATATAGTAATAGTTATAAGTTTTATAGCTAGAGAATAGGGACTACGTATATAAAGATTTACTAGTTATAGAGAAAAACTAGGATATAATAATATCCTATAGTATAAATACCTATAGAAGGGATGTATATTATATAATTATAAGAGAAGAATTATAGAACGGTTATCTAGAGATAAGGCGTATAGTCTTATTAATTATTAAGACTATAGACTTTACCTATACCTAGTCTATAACCCTTTAATATAGTAAGAATATAATAGGAATATTAAGTAGTACTAATACTACTAATATAATTATTCTAGCTATAAAAAAATAAAATATAAGATAGAGAAATATCCGCTTAGAGATAGAACGTTTAACGAAAGACCCTATTAAGAACCTAAGAATTATAGATATTAATACAAGAATATAGTATACGTAAATAAATATTAGTTAGATTATATAAGGAAATACTATACGTACTATAAGGAGCTATAGTAGATAGCTAAGGAATA
>JAQGEP010000534.1:0-16381 GCA_028476805.1 Acrocalymma vagum
CAGGCGTGTGGGGAGTTGTAGGGTAGATAGAGTTGGAAGTATTAATGATTTGTCTCGCTAGGCTGTGCGTCTCGTGTCCCCGTGCAAGACGTTATAGGGTCTTAAGGACACGGCCCATTGCCCTTATACTCAATCTAGAGATAAAGCTGTTACCTTCTATCAAGGCGAGTTATACGTAATTGTACATGTCATGGTGACCATTGTAGTCTCCGTGCTTAGCCCCTGTATCTTACATAGACGGGTGACATTCTTCTACCCCTTAGCTACCTTCTTGCCACACGTATGTATAACCTAGGAACTATCGATCGAGTATATACAAAGGGAGACAGTCCCTTGACGGGTGACTGCCATTATGGCCGCTTCTTGGCATGGGGCCTCACACTAGCCGTCCCTCCCAATAGCGCACACATAAAACCTCTAAATACGTTAAGGGCCTAGAAACGGGCGCTCCTACCAAGACAAGGGTTACTAATATATTCATCTAATGGCATTAGTATTTATGAACCAACTTACTAATAGTAACGAAATGTTATATGGGCCTGGGAAATTGATACCGCGTCTAATAAATTCTTGCATGCCTTCTGCAATTCATCCGCTAACTGTGGACTTAATAAAGGGCGTTCAATGTGATCCGTGAGCCATGATTGCTCTGTATAGTTTGCATCGTGTAGAATCCTAATCGTCATAACCTTCTTTAAAGTCATTCCGAACCCGCTTGCCCTCTTGGAAATGGACATATAGAACGAGGTGGTGGGTGGCGGGGTAACAGGTCCGTAAAGGTAGCAGTATAGAGGCTGGAACGAAATTTATACGCTATCTTGGAAGAGGGAACGACTAGGGGTTAGCTGTAGGGGTAAGGCACGTCCGAAGAGCTACGCAGCAGAGGGTCGTCAGCTGAAAACAGCTTAGGTTACGTACAGTATCAAGTGATTACTGTAAAATACGCTGCGTAAAGTATCGAAAGGAAGCTCGACGAGCGCCGAGCTTTTAAGGGGGAGGGCCGTGCGGAGTTGCACAGTCCTCGAGTATCTATAATCTAGCTCAGTTGTACTGCTGCTGCTGCTGGTGTCAGGGCATTGCGGAGCAGTTCCGTGACAGCACTATAATGTGAAGTCTGAGGACGCCTTTCAAGCTCAACACATCGACCTATCTGAAATGGCGTATTATATAGCTTGGCATCAATTACAGTACATACAGTACGAGCCCTGCAATACACTAACATAAAGCAGGAAACCCCCTTGCCGAGTCTGCTCGCGGATGTAATATCTATTTCAGTTGGTGTAACTCTCGCGAACGTCGTCAGCTCTTGGTCACGACCCTACGTAGACACACCCTCCAAAGGAGAATTGGGCCTCCTGGATGCTTATGACTGCACCCATATCATTGTGCCGAGCATGTGGTACATTCTACGGACCTTCCCATCTTTCCAGCTGAGAGTGCTAGTCCATTGCACTTCATTCATTTATTGTGCTGCTATTTTGTCCCGCACGTACTTGTTTGACGTCGCACCGGCCGCTATGGACCAAACTGTTGTTGTGGGAAAACATGTCAATTTCTTGACTTGGGCAACAGCTGGTGCGCTGCTCACAGCCCAGATTACGCCCAGTCGTCCTGATGACTATGTACCTATCTACTCTGAGATATTGTGCTGGATGCTTGTAGTTGCAGTCTTCGAATTAAGTGCTAGTCTAGGTAAGGGCGCATTGAAGACCAATAGCACAAACCACGGATGGATCCCCTGGATTGCAGCAGTATCCATTACTGTGGCTGCTCTGTCGTCTTCTGTTGAAGACACTACATGGATTGTTGTACGTTTCCAGGAAATCCGCCTTTTAGTTTGAGATAAACTAACATTAGAATTGAGCCTACTCTTTCCCCAGTGCTGGTAGCCCTTCGACATAGCACATTACTTCCGAGTCTCCATCAGACTTCTCCCAATTTCCTTCTATCGAGATGGAGTCAAGCTGGTATTGGAATAGGCTCAATATTAGCATTAGGACCCCAGATAAAGAAACCAAGCCTGCTAATTCCCTTGCTCGCTGTGTCTGCCTACCTTGCACTACTTGTATCACTTATCGTAATGTTCGAAAGAAACTTGGGCCTTGGTACCGGCATTGTCCGACAGGAACTCGGTGATTCAGTGAAGGCAATCGCCTATCGAGCCATCACGTTACTAGTCATGCCTTGCATTGCCATGTTATTACTGCTCCAATCATCCAATCTTTCTCCCATAGGGAGGTCTCTGTGGGTAGGATGTGCCAAGGGATTACATTGGGCAAGTCTTTTTTGGATAGTAAGGTTTCATTTGATGCCTCTTTTCTAGGCTCTGATGCTTACTTTTATAGATGCAGGAGGCCCCTTGGGAAACTGCGACTGCAATATGGACCTTTGCAGCAGCATCCAAACACGTAGTCACTGCAACTGCTCCTACCTCACTTGGGCTGCTCCAGCCACTCTGTCGCATCGTTGCGGGATTTCTAGCGATATATCAAACCATAGCATTTCTTCCAAAGTGCACGCCTGGGCGGCACATACTCTTTCTGATGGGCATCTGGCCGGTGGTATCTCTACTGGTCGTAGTGTCGCCACAAGGTAGAATCTGGATTGGGAACAAATCTCGCCCTGGCCACCGTCATCCCATCGAAGAGCTCATCATCAGGGCTCAGACCGACCTCATACAATTAGTCGACCGCCAATCCAAGACTCTAGAGCAAGCTAAGTCTGAATACCGTAGGAGATACACACGCGATCCGCCTCCGGGATTTGATGAATGGTTCGCTTATGCAGTCGAAAATGACTCCATTTTTGTCGACGATTTTGATATGATCGATCAGAATTTGAAACCCTTCTGGAAAATCTCGCCACAGCGACTGTCAGAAAGTATTGACTACGTCACACAGAAAGATGAACTGGCACTTCGTAAATGTGGATTTGCAAATGGAGAGTACTTCTTCCAGGGCGATGGATGGATAATCGAGCACTACGGTGCACTCTTACAAGATATAGCCTCTCGCATACCAGACGTTTCGTTTGCTTTCAATATTTTGGACGAGCCGCGAGGAATCACTACCCAGTCTATGCTCGAATCTGGGGGAGTCCCTGATCCGCAATTTCGAAACGCGAATCATCAGCCTATATGGAACCAAGTAATTGGTCCTTGCAGTAATTCATCAAAGATCTATAAGTCAGCGATATATGATTATGGTATTCCTTTTATACAAAACTGGGCAGAAGCAAAGGACGTTTGCCGGCACCCTGAGTATGAAGACATGCACGGTTTCTTCGCTTCGCCAGAAACATGCATACTGACTGACGCGCCCGTACCTATAATATCGCAGGCTGCACCCTCATCCTTCAGCGATATATTGTATCCAAGCCCTTGGTATACCGCCAAATATTCACAAACGGATTACGTAGACAAGGAGGACCCGCCTTGGGACCAAAAGATAAATAAACTTTATTGGGCAGGAAGTACTACAGGCAGCCGCAGCACAGGCGGCAGTTGGAAATACTCGCATCGCCAACGCTTCGTGAAGTTCGTACAGGCTATTAATGAAACATCTCACATGTACCTAAGACAAGCTAGACCTGGAGTGTGGGAATCGTACACGGCGAAAGAAGACCTAAAGGATCTATTTAACGTTAAACTCACCGCGGTGATTCAATGCGACGACCGTGATTGCGACGAGCAAAAAGAGGCCTTTAGCATTGGAGAGCACGAGGAGCGCAGTGCGCAATTCCACTCACGCTTCATTTTTGACACAGACGGCAATGCGTTTTCCGGTCGGTATTACACAGTACTACAATCTCGCAGTGTTGTTCTAAAACAAACTGTGCTAAGAGAATGGCATGACGAACGCTTGATTCCTTGGATCCATTTTATTCCTGTGAGCCTTTCTATGCAGGAACTGCCGGAAATCATGAAATATATGACGTTACATACGGAAGGGCAGAAAAGAGCAAAAGAGGTCGCGGATGCGAGCCGAGAATGGCAGAAAAAAGTCCTGAGACGGGAGGATTTTACCATCTATCTCTACCGCTTGATGCTAGAGCTAAGCAGGATTATGGACCCCAAAAGGGAAATAGTGTAATATAACATGGACTGATGTGGCATGAGCATAGATATTTAGGTAATAGATATTTAGGTATTTTCGGTGATAGACTTTGTAAGAGAAATTGATCGCTTAATCCAGCTAAGCGTACTCTAGAAAGCTTATGTAGATCGAGCAATGCGGGTATCTATTCAACTAGGGTTCATGTGAAATGATACATATCTTTGAGCACAACGATCGCATCGAAGCCTCTTCGCCATGTGTGATTTCTTCGATGGCCTGTGTCAAACCTGAGGCAGTTGATATCCTTCAGTGATTGGAACAGCAGACGCAATCCATAAACCGATAAGAGACGCAGCCAGTACCTCCTGTCACGCCATATCAGCCTACTCACAAAGACGGGGCCCCGCCTCATAGTTTAGCATTTAAGTACTAATCATTGATGTAGAATCTTGAGATGAGAAGCCCATCCTTCTACAGTAAGATAGCTGTAGAGGAGCTTATAAGTTAGGAGTCGTCTTCCCAGCGTTGTATTGCACCACACCGCCGAAGATTGAATGTCTCTCTCTGCGCTGGGAACCCCTCCTCCGACACCAACCATAAGCCCGAAACGGATCCCCTTAAAAGTCATCCTCATCTGTATCTCCACGGCTGCCGCAGGGTTGTCGCCGACACCGCCAGTGGGCAGGCAGACAATTACAACATTGTGTCCTGCAATCGACCCCAAGGTGTACAGGTTCTTATCGTCGCAACCTTCTCAATCCACGTCCTCTTCGTCGAGCATCTGCTGCATATCTCTACCACTATTCGAAATGCACAGAAGAAAGGATTTTGATTACATATATAGACTAAAAAAGGGTTGATATAATGAGGTCGTTAGCGACCATTCATCAGATTTTTTCGCATTTCAAGTTATAATACTAGCATGTCCCAGCCATTTTGTTTCATAGCATGTCTCCAATGAGTGCCGTGCGTAAATCCCTTCTTGTACGCCACGTCATCTGTGCGCCACACCTCTTCAAGTATTGCTTTGGCTCTGCCGAATGTTCCATTCTGTGACTGGTCGCCAAGGTGCTCTACCCGTCTCGCAAATACCTCCCGAAATCTGGAGTTGGGAGTGGAAATAGTACCGACCACCATATATGGCCACGCAATGGCATTGTCAAACCCCGTGGGACCTCCTGGAATACGTTCAATAACCGTACTGACATCATCAACCCAACCAAGCGCAATCTCCTCCGAGCGGTCAAAGTTTGATAAACTATTTAGATGGACCCGGAGTGCTATCCAGAATACCAAAGTAATGCTTCTTCTAGTCTGCTCTGCATTGATTTTGCCTTCAGTAAGGTGGTCGACGGTGACAAAAGGTCCAGTTATACTTGGATCCAGTTTGGTAACCCAATCATTCAAGATGTTATACTGCGCTAGAAAGTTGGTTCTGTCTAATTGTGCCGACTCAAGGGAAGCTGTTTCAGATATCAGGTACATCACACGATCGTCGCATCCCATAAGTTCCAATAGGCCTGAAGGCTCGTTGTTCTGGAGCTTTGCCCGGTAGGTAGCAGCAAACTTAGGGGGTCTGCCAAGCAACGTTGCACCAAGGATATCGATCCAGGTGAGTAATGCGATATACACAGGGCGTCGGAAAGATGGCAGGGACCGATCGATTTGATGGGCTAGGCTCGCTGCTGCTTGGAAATGAGAATGCCATGGTAGAGCTAGGAGGCTATCGCCTGGATTGCCCACAAAAGCTTGTAAGACAATAAGAGTAAGCGTAGTTTCGAATATCTGCATAGATTCCGATTTTTGAACAGTTTTTCTCAGTTCCTCGATAGCGAGACGCCTATGGCGTATAATATCCCCAAACGATTGCTCACACGAACCTTTGTGCATGGCTTTCAAGTGAATTGCTGAAATCCCCAAACAACAATGCAGATACGCTTTATTCGAAACTAAGGACGGAATGAAGAGCTGCAGTTTCTTTTCATCTAAAAGGGTGAATACGGTCCGCACCACATTTTGCGAATAATTGGTCAGCAGATCTTGGTCCCGACCGTCTAGACGGCTGGGAATGAGAATTTTCAATTGCCGATCCTGCCGTTTCCCAGATTTTCCTCGACGCACATACTCACATTCAGAGACTGTTGTGGTACAAAGAGAGCAAGGTTCTCTGTTATCACACTTCATTTTCTTTTGTTTGCAACGATTGCACGACATATTTCATTTAGAAATTGGTAGTTTCGCGTATTCATTGGGCAAAACCTGAAATATATATCTGTGGTGGAATATTTAGATCCTTGGCGGATCTTTCCCCTGTCTCCATCCGTATACCCCTAGCTTTATACAATCGACATAAAGTAGTGCCGTTGATGATTTCCGTTGTGACCCCTCCTCGCACAAAACACATCGAGCTCAAGTTGCTATAGAGCTGGAATTGCACAACAGCATACCCGACAGCTTTCAATAGTACATTTCCTCGATATAAGCATGGATACAGAATGCACAGCATACTACAATTCAGAAGAGTATGCATACTGCTGGATCGATACTATCTCCCGCTAACTTCACTCCTAGGATGAGCTTAGGGTCTATAACCGCCTGTTCAGATACCGAGGCGCAAACTGGTGGGCTAAGAAAAGTACCAGATACTATCCCAAGAGCTCTATGGGTTGTACTGGTGACATCGTTTTGGGAGAGATTTGCTTTCTGGGGAGTAACTGCCCCATGGCGTATGTATTAATTTTACTACGCTCTTATTCGTGCTAAAAAAATATATCACTCACCAGAAAACTATATGGAGAATCCAGAAGATTCGCAATTGCCGCCTGGTAAACTGGGTCTTGGGCAAGCAGTATCGACAAGAATATACTGTGCCTTCTACCTCGTCTACTATTTCTCGCCTTTATTTTTTGCCGTTATCAGCGACTCTTATGTGGGGCGCTTCAGGACGCTCTGGTTGAGCATTCTGTAAGTTGGCTGCCATATAATTTTCCGTTGAACATACTGACGGGATGAAATATAGCATGTATCAGCTTGGTTGTGCTGTAATGGTCGCCAGTGCATTCTCTTCTGATGATATTGCATTTCCTGGGTTACTAATTTCCATGCTCCTGATCGGACTTGGTGGAGGTGGATATCGTGCCGTAGTAGTTCCATTTTTGGGTAAGTTCATCCCATGACACTTTTTTCAAAAAGGTGTGCTGAGACTGTGGCAGCGGATCAGTACGGTAGCGGAAAGAGAAGAAAAATCTCCCTTAAATCCGGAGAGACAGTTGTTACTGACCGTCAGGTCACTCTACAATATATCTACAATCTCTACTTTTGGTGAGTGACACGTTACCAGATCAAAAGCATCTGAATAATTTCATGAAGGGCAGGAAACGTAGGTTCGTTGTCCGCAATTGCCACGACAATTGTAGAAAAACAAGTTTCATTTGGCTTTTCTTACCTAATAGCTTTCATTTCTATGGCAATTGCTGCTTTGACATTTCTTGCGGGTAATAGTTGGTATAGTATGTGCTTCAACTCGAATATTAGTCTGAAACTAAAATTTACCATTACAGTTCGAGTATCGCCAAATAAGAAAGCATTGATACTAGCTTGGAAAATACTTATTTGTGCATCTACAGAACGGTTTTCAATGCGCCGGGCCTATCCGTTATACCAGCTTCAACGTCGCAGAAAGGAGGTGGCATGGGACAGTGCGCTTGTTAAGGAAATTTCGCAAACAATGAGTGCGTGTCGAGTACTGTATGTTCTCCATTGGACTGAGTTTGCGTTCACTGATAATTCTCTAGCGCTCCGTTTGTAGCCTTCTACGTATGTTACGATCAAATGCAAAACAACCTAATCTCCCAAGCAGGGCAGATGGAGTCCGGCTGGATACCGAATGATATGGCACCTATCTTGAACTCGGTTGCATGCATACTATTGGGCCCTATCATTCAATTGTACCTGTATCCTCTTCTCAGGGCCCGCAATGTTCGATTCGGACCCATCCAACGAATCACAACAGGTTTCGCGTTCATTGCGCTAGCAATGCTATATGCGACAGTCATTCAACATTTCATATATAATAGAGAACCTTGTTATGAATATCCTAATAGATGTATCGGGTTGAGTGGATCAAAGGGACTAGCAAAGCTAAACATTTGGGTCCAAAGCCCGATCTACATTTTCATGGCAGTTGGGGAGATATTCGCGTATGTTGCAGCAATTGAGTACGCGTATGAGAAGTCGCCCAAAGACATGGAGGTATTTGTTCAGGGTATGAGTCTGGTGATAGCTGGTATAGGCTCAGCATGCGCAATGGCGTTGACAACCATAGCTCGAGATCCGTACATCATGGTCCTGTACGCCTCCCTGACTGGTATAATGGCGGGGGTAACAATCACATTCTGGTGGTTATTCCGGAAGTATGACCAATTTCCGATGTAGGATTATTCTTAAACACATCATAGAATAGATAAAATTGGCACTAGGAAAACTCTACTAAAGTGCACAAAAGCTTGTTCTATATGTTTGCGAACTTGTCATTAAGAGGTATAACTGTGTTGTGTGACGCACGGTGTCATGGGACAACTTTCTCCCGTAGAGATTTAGAGTTTGAAAAAATCTAAGTTATAATGATCTGATAGCTATGTGACTTTTAGTATACAACACTGTTCTAAGATCTTTCGCGTAGTGGTCGTGTTATCTGTTGTTTCGTTCACGCTGTTATTCTTAGCGATCCACCCCTGTTCTCTCGCAACGTAAAATACCATCCCCTAATTTTGGAAGCCCGAGAAGAAAGCTTAGACATAATTTTACGAGCGTTAGAATTCTGTTTAATAGGATAAAAATGCGTTCCGGAAGTTTCGCCGCCGGTGAATAATACTCTTCAATGTAAGCAACCCTACGATTGTATTCACTGTGGTACATACACTACGTGTTCCTTAGCGCCATGTCTCCCGCCCGCCTCCACCATCATTACATCGAGCTGATATGAACAAGGCGAATCGAGCGTTACTCCGATGTCCTATATGAGTGGAGCGTCAATCCCACCCACGGGCGCTTACGGCTACCGCTGGACGACCATACCTCAGCTTGGCCTGCTAGAATGCACCTCGAGGCTGAGCGGCAGGCAAACATCTGCCTGTGCCGAACTCCGCACTTTTCTCCGCTATTCTCTGACGGCTACTCCCGGTGTGACGACTTCGAAAGCCCCAGCTACACCGCGAGCAATACGCAGTAGGATGGGTATGTGCCTTCCAGTGCTGTCATTATGTCAATTCTGACATCTGATGTTTATCAAATCATTTTACGAAGCTTGCAGCAGCGCAGTATTAGGCCTACAGTGGGTGGTCAAGTCTGGCCCAGGAAGCTTTGTTGCGTCCGCGGTTGCTTTTAGCCGCAACTGCCTCCATTACCTGCGCTTAATGGTAAAAAGGCCTAGGTTAGTAGCGGCTAAGTAGGAAATGAAACGCATACCCAGACTGTCAGGGCTGGCCGCGTTCGATGACTTGAATGCTGTTCGGAGATGCAATTGCACAATCAGCTCCCGAATTCTGGTATAATGAGAGGCACATTTGTCTCATGTATATAGATGCAATATCTCGACCTTTTCTTATGGTATTCATCGCGCATGTCCTCCAAACGCTTCAAAAGAACCGAAAGATTTTTCAAGTTAGGATCAACGTAATCTCCAAATGGGTCATAGCAGCTATTCTCCATGTTACTGTCCATGGTAGTCTTTAAATTTTCTAAATGCTCACTATCACGCTTCCGTAGCATGCTGACGGTGAGCATGCCAATCGCAAGAAGCGTCCTAAAAACATCATTACTATACTCCTGACGACGAAATTCTTTTTCTTTCCAGATATCCATATCGCTAACATAGCCAATAACCCATTCATTAAAACGTTTGTGAATTTTGGGATTAGAAAGAACCAACCGAAATACGTGGTTGCATTCTGCAATAAGTGCTTGATTTTGGTCCGTCATGTTAAAGGCTAGAAAATCAGTAGGTAAGTAACCCCTCCCATGCTTTTTAAGTACAGGCATGTTATTAGGTGAGATGTATCCGTCAATAGCTGATGACTTAATTGTGCGAAATATGAAGCTATTTTAGTGTCATGCTGACATCATGATGCAGATATGTCACCGGCATTCCACAAGGCGGGAGCTCGGGAAAGGGACAATGATTTGCGGACTTTGGAACAGCCACAACCTGAGTCAGTGAGTTTTTTGATACAATATGCATTTACATAGTACTCCTTCGATGACTGTCACAATATTAAACTATAACATCTAATTAGAAGGCAAGGGGTGGCCAGATTACGTACAGCGTCTAACTTAAAAGTCTCATATGCTCTTTGTCAAAAAATACTGCAACATCAATAAGGCTTCTGAGATACAGTCCATCGTTCGAACATGGGCAGTTCTAATTCACGACCTGCCCAAGAAGGGCCTCCTCCTGCATACACGATATTTCCCAAATATACCACACAAAAACCTGCATCTATCATGCGTCGCATAGAAAACTTTGCGGAGTCTGTATTCACACCTTTGGTACACTTAGCTATATTTTGTTGGGTCATTGTATCATTTTTTTTATTTACCTTAATTGGCGGTCTTTGTATCTACTGGAAAGCATACCATGTCGCTGACAAAAATATACGTGCAGTTGAAGCTTGATTGCCGGTGAATCAAGAAAACCTGTCTTATGAGTGTAGTGACTGTCATAGCAAGGGGCTGTAACTACTCGTGATTCGTGGATAATTGGAACCAAAATGCGACTTAATAAAGAGCCCACCATGAGCACTAGGTTACAAAGATTAGAGTCAATAACCATAAAGTAAGGCCACGCCTGCAATCCAAGGCGCACAGCATCATTATCGGAAGCTGTAGGAGGTCCAGACTCCCAGTATATAAACTGGGTCTATCAAGACAGCTTTGTCTTCCAACCCTTTAAACATTCTGTAGGTCAACTTAAGAAATAGTTCAATTATCTACCGCGATATCAATTTCTGATACAGCTTGAATCCTCTCCTCACGTAACACGTGTATAGATAATTACTTTAAGCTTAGGCGAATTTATCACAACATCTTAAATTATCGATTCATTGATTGTTAACAAGCCTGCGGGTGCTGATCTGATTGTCAGGGATTTTGAATCAAAACCCCTTTGTGTGTAACATGCTTGGCAGGCCATCTTCATACGACGTGGAGATACTACTTTGCCCGACCTAGCAAACCCGTCAGCCTATATTTTGTAGCGCTTTGACTTCAAAGCTCGCTCAAACATTTGGCAAAGTTACCGTTGGCGCATTGCCCGGGGCACAAATATCATGGGGAAAGGTGTATATAATCCTAGATGATAGACAGTGGGTGGAGGTATTAAGTGACCAAAACAATGGCAACTTGAGTTAATCAGTTAAGCTGGGTTGGCAAGTTACTGTAACTCGCGAGCATAGTTATTAGTTTCATGAACCGCGAGATTTTTGAACCTGCATACCAGCGGGTCGGTACCGTAGGGAACAAGGGGCCCTCTGGGTGGCAAATCGAGACATCTTACATACCGTAAGATGCGACACTATTCGAAAATAGGATTCGAATAAGGGCATACAGGAGACACTTAGGGTGAGTGTCAAAATGGAGCTACAATAGGCAATAAAAATACGTTTTTGCCAACACTATTAAGCATCAACACTTCGATTGCAACGTCATGAGTAGTATATTATTTCTTCCGGTGGAAATTACACAGGAAATCGTTGATCAACTGCCATTAGGATCCTTTTTCAGCCTGCGCCGCACCTGTCGAGCACTATATCAGCAAACTTTGAAAGTATTCAACCGCAGATATTTTCACTTACTATCTATAAATCTATCTCAGCCATATAGTATTTCTCGAGGCCATGGTATCTTACATACAATTTCAATTTCGTCCTCAGTCAAAATTTTGGAGATTGTATATGACCATAAAACTTTGTGGAGTAGAACTGTAGTTAATGACATACTGGGACAACTGCCCAATTGCCAGTCGCTGAAAATATCCACATTGCCATCGCTAGAGGCAATGCCGTCTTTCTTCATTGCATACGAGATTTTGAAGGTAGTAGTATGGCGTAAAATGAGGTTGCTTGCGCTGGATATCATTCTGCCTGCCAACAGTCACTGTCAGGGGCTAGAGGCTTTCGCGGCTATTGCATCGAATCTACACACACTTCGACTTACTGTAGTAGCAGAGCAAGGCGAAACAAATGCCTCCGCCTTCCTGGATAAATTCGCCTTAATACAAAACTTACATGTCAGCATGCTGTCCTTCTCCCCTATGACGGGAAGCCATGACCTATTCATGAAGGGTCAGACATTACAGGCACTTCATAAACTGCATTTAAGTTTTTTTGTTGGATTTCCATCATTCTATGTAGGGTGGATATTGGCGGCTAGATGGAGCTTAGAGATCTTGGTATTGGAACGGTGTAATCTAATCTGGGGTGATTGGGTAACTATTCTAGATGCACTTCAGAAATGTAGAAGAATGAAGCAAGTAGTATTCATACATCTGGAAAGACACGGGATACTCGCTGAACTGCAACATCTCAGCAAAAACTTCCTGAATTGCCAATACACACTTCTTGTTAAGCCGCAGTTAGTACGTAAAAAAGGTCGTAAAGCCCAGCTTCGAAAACAATAGTTCTATGATTTGAGCTGTAATAACAAAATATATAAGGCACAATTATTACTTAGCCATAGCTTTCCCATGCTTCTACAAATAGGAGTGAACGGCCTTCGTGGCGAGCATTTAGATTAGAAAGCCTGAACAGATAATGGCAAGCATATTCGGCTAGGGTTACGCAACGGATTCAGAGCACTGTATGTTGGAGGAAATGAAAGGATCGAGGAACATGGACTCGATTGTGCTTAACTTTCACTCTACAGGCTCTCACAGTGCTGTACAAACTATAGTACATATACCTCAAAGGAGGGAGCTGCCTAAATAGGCAACTGTAGGTCGACAGTAGGCAGAAACGCGCAGGGCTTGCTATCCGCCAACACTGTAACCATCCCCCCAAATTTTACCCTTAAACCGTTAGCTCTGGAAGTGACAATTACCAGTACCCTCCATTTACATATCACACCAGTTCGAGGACACAATATTTGAACCTTGTGTACTGTAACTGAGGAGAGTAAGTGGGTCTGACACACGAGAAATAAAATGGCTCAATAACTTCTTAAACATCACCTGAATGGCCTTTAGCCCTTATTCTCAGTGCGGATTTGCTCGTTACTCTACAGCCACGAAGTTGTTATGAATATCAAACGTCTCCGGATCTTCCTTTGATCACATTCACGACGGTTCTTGCAACCAACATTAAGCAGAGCCATCCTGATGCGGCACAGCACGGTCATTACGGCGGTATTCGCACCAATTAATAATTTTCCATAAAGTTTATCCTGCCATCTGAAGAGGAAGCAGACTAAGTTAAGCGCCCCAACAAAGATAGTCAAGAAAGTCCTTGATCAGAATTAAGCGCTGTGAAATGAACAAGAGTGAAAACGAATGCTATCCAGCACCAGAATTGAATTTCTCATGTGATAGAGAATCTGTGAAAAAGTGGGTTGTATGAAATCCAGTAACCGTACTATGCAGTTCAGTCAGTCAGGTACATATATAGCTTAATTTACCTACAGTAGACAATTTGTACCCAAGTTGGAGGATTCTGTAAGGCCGGAACAGATCTGCGTTTGGTAGTTGTAGACTCCGGTTTACTTCGTCGACTTCGTCCGGGAACCAACCATCCGGGTAACGGTTCTCGCACCACACTTGGCCGCGCATGACAAAATCTTCAGGTAGCGGGAATTCATCTGAAAACGCAGTATCGAACATTGGGCGCCGAATAAGTTCCCTTGGGACTCTCTCAGCTTCGAGGAGACTATTTAGAAAACTGATTAGTTCCGCCCAAGGGGCTTGGTCAATGACACGAGCAATGCAAGGAATGCATGCCAGTTTGACAAAAAACGTCAGAATTACATAAACATGAGGAAAGACGTTTCTGTTCCTAGTGTGCCGAAGTACAAGCCAAAAAGTAGACATTGTAAGCGAAAAGGCACCACAGAAAGTGAAATCCCGGCAAGCAGCTTCAAGCTCGGGTCGAATCTCTGAGTATGTCAGAGGAAAGGCGGTGTGGCCAGCCTTTCCGTCTTCACTCTGCCAATTGTGAAGTAGAAAGAGCTGCCGGAGAATGTCATCCTCCGCCCCATAGTCGAACCATCCCGCAATATTGACCATTGCAATGTGCACACCATCTTCTTTCCACTTTTTTCCTGCTTTTATAATATGGCTGTCAAAACGGGTGTCAAATTGTAGACAAATATTTGCGAAGTCTATAGAGTATAACCTTTTAAAAAGCGCCTCATGTAGTCGTGTAAATACTGATTCCATTTTCTGTTCGACCGGATCCAGAACCGAGCTATTATTTAACATACTCAGGACCATTTCACGGCCATGAGGGAAAGGCTGAACGCAAGTCAACGATCGTGCGTAGTAGTATAATTGCTGCAGCGAATTTGGATGCGCAAGGAGTGCTAGACGCTGGTAGAAATAGCCATTTGAGGGTTTTCTGTCTGCAGCCTTAATATCCCAAGCTCGGGCGATATTTTCCCAGGTTTCCTGGTAACTAGAGTCTGCTCTGCCTTTGCAAATAGTTTCCAGATAATACCATGCTACATTGCCTAAAGATTCAATCCAGCTTTCTTTCATTGTAGGGGCAATTTCGTAGAAGAGGCCAAACATCTGATATACAAAATGAATGTAGGCAGTTAGATGGTCTATGCTAGATGAAAGTTGCTTACGTAGACGCTGAAGAAGTGGATGGATAGCGAATTGCCACAGTTGAGCTGCAAACAACCACTCTTCTGGGAGGCGCTTCAGCTCGAGCGAGGCTGAAGGGTGATACGAAGTGAGGAGAAAATCATGATATAAGTTGAAAAGGGCTTGATGGCGCATAACCAAGGTTCGCCAATGCTCAGAATTAAGTTTGCTATTGTTGTATGCTTGATTTTCATAGATACAATGTGTCTGCGCCCAGATCAGGTTAGTGTAAATGGACCTGAGCTCACGCAAGAGGTGGCCATCTGGAAGCGAATTCAGCCGGTGAAGGAGCAAGTAATGCTGAGCTTCAAACCCTTTCGCATACATTATGTAATAGACTGATGGAGACCATGAACCAAATGGTTTGCACTGGCCCAAACTCAGCCCAACATTTCGAGACAAGGTATTTTTCTGGCTGGTCTCGTAGCTTGGAATTGGTTCAAGGGTGGTGTCCTTGGGACCGGAAGTTGAGCGTGTTCCTCCCGACTCACTGATATCTGACGGATAGACAATGTCTTGAATTAGTTTGTTTATTGCTAACCCAATATTTATATCTTGAAACAAATTGTGGTCCACATTGGCGTGCTCGTAGAGGTCCAACAAGCTATGATATGCCGTTCGATGGCAATAAGGGCATAGCACGGCCTTCATTGCAGTCTATATTGACTCTGTTGTATTGTAGATTGAAATATAGATGGAGCGGGTATCCAAAAGGCTCAGGCCTTAGTTAACTTAAGGCTAATGAAGACAGTACCAGGAGAAACCGTTCAAGGAAGGGGGAAGCTTTTTGATTACGCATTGGCTATGGGTCCTGGTGTGGCCCCAACGCCAATCATCCTTTTTCTAATTTTCTTACTCTATTATTATCATCATGGAACTCAGCTGGCGTAAAGATCAGCCTTGAGGTCAGCGCAAACCACGTATCGAGAGCGGTGGCGGCGTTTCTCGACTTCAAGGTGCAGCGCTTGGCGACTGTGAAGAAGTATGATACTGGATTGCAAGCAGAGGTACAGCAGCTACTCCGCGGCAAAGCAGAAGGCACAGTTATGTGGGTTTCGCTCGTCTGCAA
Organism: Acrocalymma vagum; assembly: GCA_028476805.1. NCBI lineage: Eukaryota > Fungi > Ascomycota > Dothideomycetes > Pleosporales > Acrocalymmaceae > Acrocalymma > Acrocalymma vagum. The sequence continues at coordinate 15,977 of JAQGEP010000534.1, forward strand.
AGAGCTAGAGAGCGTGCCGCTCTACCGCACGCGAGAGGTGCTGCAGGCGATGCCACCTGGTCTCGACCCGCTGTACGACCGGATGATGGCACAGATCTTAGCGCAGAAGGATGTCAAGACAGCAGAGTACAGTCGCTAGCGAATTCGGCTTCACCCCTGCACGCAGCTGCAACACCGTCGCGCGCAGAATTCCCCGCACACCGAATAAATGCCGCACCGACCAAGTGCACACCCAATTTGTTAGCAACTACGGATTTTCGCACATTTGCATGATTTTTAATGGAAATTGATGTGACGATATCGAGTTATTTACAAAGCTCTATACACGATAGTTATATAGTGTTGAGGGCTTAATACCCTGTAATTTGACCGTCGTTTTCCATCACATCTTTGAGCCTTTGTGGC
>JAQGEP010000535.1:0-16342 GCA_028476805.1 Acrocalymma vagum
CCTCCTCCTCCTCCTTCTTCTTCTTCTTCTTCTTCTTCTTCTTCTTCTCCTTCTCCCAGGGCGTACGCGCCCAAAGCTTTTGCCCCAAAGGGAGCAGGAGGTGGTTGATGACTATGCCGAGCGCTATGCCGGCGGCGGTGCCGTACCAAGCTCCGTAGTGAGTCTGTGTTTGGACTGATTCGATCTACAACAAAAAGGATGATTAGCTGTGATAAAACAGTAAATATTATTGCTTCGAGTAGGTAGAAGCAATATACTGAAAGCGAGAAGGAAAAATAGGGAGCCGAAGAAAAGCGGCATCTCAAATGATGCGAAGCCGGTTGATCAAGATGCACCAAGGCGGTTTGGCAACGCACGAAAAGGGGGAATACTCGATGCAAATGGATGACTTACCATTGTGAATTGTTGGTGATTTGAAGAAGAAAGGCCTCAACGCGTGGAAACTTTACTGAATCAATTTGCTCCATCGGAAAGTACGCTGCACAGTAACTGCTCATCGTTTAGGTCGTACCACTTAGCAAAGTCGTAGCTTCCTATCGTGTCCTTCACCTTGGTCTTTGAATCCATGCCGCCTTCTCAACACATCTCATTGGCCATGAACCGAGTTGGGAAGCCGCCGTTGTAAATAAACTGAATTTTGCTCAGCTCTCTCTAAGTCAGTCGGCACGTTCTTCTTGCTCTTGAATGATGCACGGTGCACAGTGACGGTGGTGGAAGGTGAACTTCAATGTCTTGCTACCTTATCCTGGAAATTCAAGCATTACAATCGGATGGCTTGGTTTGAAGTGTTTGTCTCCCAAATGCAAATAGATAGAGACATAACTGCCGTTTCGTTACGGGGCAGTAATTGCCTCTCAATTCAATAGTACGTCCCAGTAGATTGGCATGCTTCAGTTACAATCATAGAAAAGAACAGCGTTCACACCCCTTCTTAGTTGCAGCTTCAATTTGTATGTCCAGCAAGGTTGTCCAGCCACTTATACCCAAGACTTTCGTTCCAAACTCGACCAGTTTTGGAAATGATGCTGAGAACTATGACAATATTCTTTGCGCATCAAAATTAGTTTTTGACTTTCATGTTATACTTGAGCTTTAGTGTTTTCAGGCTCATCGACATCTGACTGAATGCGAAGGACAATTGGGAACTCTGGATCCAGAGAGTCGTTGTCTATCTCCATATACTCACCGCACCATTGTGCAAGCCCATGCATGAGGAGTCCCTCACTATCTGTTGACACTGCTGGGAGAAAATTGGCTTTGGGACTACTTTTTGTAACACGTAGCACGTAGCCAAAAGACATTCTGGACACTTTGCATGATTTGGGAGACTTCCAACCCAGTAGAGGTCGAGTACACTCTTGCCATCTGTAGATGTGGTAGTTGAATTGTTTGCAACCACTCATCTTTGAATCAGGGAACCTCGAAAATCTGGCCTGGCTATACCAGTGGCTATTTCTTTGACGGTAGGTCAGAAACAGCGTGAAAAGAATCTTTCGAATCTCAATCTAGAAAGACCTTTGAATGGAAGTTCGAGTTTTTTCGGATGCAAAATCCTAAGCCCGCCCTGCCCCAAAAAAAACTCCCATTCATGGTCCAAAATAATAGCTCCCTTTACACACCATACGTACCCTCGACTCGGAACATCATAAATCCGTATAAATCGTGATAGCTCCTCATCAGTCCTTACCAAATTTGACAGGACAAGAATCGCGGAGCTAGCTTTATTACCTTCCAACGTCATTGCCTTCCACAACCCACTCCGTCGAAATTACAGTCTCCAAATTCATATCTCGCTAGTCCAAGCCGAGTACTCAAGCATACCAACCCATCATCCCCACGCATTCCCTGGAATTCCTTTGGAATGCCTAGTGACATGACGGAACGTGCATGAAAATTTCACACACGATCCTAAGGGAACGATTTGTCACTAACCTTGAAAAAGTCTAATTTAACTTCACGTCGTACCGTACCCACACCGTGGAAAATTAACAAGATGTGCTCTCTATTGGCAGAGAATTTGCCTCGATTTTATATTACATTCTTCTTTCAACTTCTTGATAGGTCTAGAGCATGCTTTGTGGTGCCTTGTTGTGAAGTTTCGGACGGGGAGGCTGGTTCTTTCTGGATTGATACGATTACATTGAATATACATGATAGATGAAAACCCTCGCTGTTTCTTGAATGTTGGTTACTCTACCCTAACTAGTTTGGGTAACCCACTACCAACCTTCGTCATCGCTCGAGTACATGCTATCTCCGAAAGTACTAACCCTATAACTCGATACACATTATTCATATCAATCCAGGCACGCAATCTCGTCTTGAGGATAAGCCTGGAACCCCAGATAAAACCATAATTAGCAAGCTCTATAAAACTCCCAAATAATAACCACCCCCTACCCATGTACCAAATGACATATGACATATGACGATACCGTACCGTACCGTCCTGTCTCAAACCCACGTTCTTCCCCCGGTCTATGCTTACATCTCCGTCTCAAACACCTTACCTCACTACACCCTGACCCCCTGAAAACAGCTCCGAATTCGAACCTTCCACCTTCCACTACCATTCCCAATCAAGCAATTCCACGCGCATACAAGTAGCTAGTGACCAAACTTTCAGAGCCTCAACATAGCGCAATACGACACCGATTCATCAAGCAAGTACAAGTGCACGTTCATTTTCACTTCAATGGCCAAAACAGATGGACCTGTCCTCGCCCTAGCCCAGCCCTGTTTGCATCATATGCCATGGTATATATCTCGGCTCATCACTTGTCGCTCCACACCGCGTACCGAACATAGCTTTCCAACAGAGGTAAAAATAAATAAATAAAAAATTCTTAGCAATCGCTTCTTTTCATTCCCATTGTATAACCCGGATTAAAACTCATCGCTAATTCACAAGAGCCCTCAGGGATAATCCCCCCCTCGTCGATCGACCACGCCACGGTCGCTGGGACCCATGATGACATCACGTCATAGTGATCCCTATCAACCCACTTTTCTCGCCTCCTCTTCTAGTCTAATTGACGACGTGTTGTTCGTTTGTATGTCTATCGATGGTATTTATGTTCTTGTCGCGATGGATGCTAGGATACTCCTCGGTGCGGAGAAGGTGGGTGTTTAGGGAAGAAATCCCGCTTTTGATGAATAACTGGTGATGTCACCGACCGAGGGTACAATATTGCTACCAATTTTGCGAAGTGTGCAAAGAAGTTTTCGCGTTCAGCATAAGGAGAAGAAAATGTAGTCGAGGATGCATTTTGTTTTCCAGAATTCGGTGAGACGGAGAATGTTACACCGGGGCTGCGTGTCGCGAACCTCTCCTGGTGCAGCGGGAACTAGCAGTTCAGGTACTCGATGATCGAAAAATAGACAGATAGAGAGGTATTCATTGGGAGGCCTGATCGCCGTGAAAAGCCCTTCTGGTACTGGAGCAATCGATAAACGCAGGCGGTGCTTGAACATTTTTGTTCTTTGGTGCCTTACCCGTCCGATTGTGAGTGGTGTTCCTACGTGGTGCGCGATCGAAATCCGAAAAGAATTGTGTTCATGCATTTTATTGTCTTGATGTATTGCTATATCCTACCTACGGCAATTGCCGACAAACTTCCTCTCGTGCTTTGAAGCATTTCCTGATATGACCGGCCGTTGGGAAAATCTGAGATTGGGGGTATAAGAGAATTAGGGAATGTTGGAAGAGAATATGAATGAGGGCTGCGATATGGATAGAGGGACGGACGGACGGACAGTCACTGCAACGCAGCAACGCAAAATGTTGACGAACCAATTAAAAGGTGTAGAGTGCATAAATGTTCAAAAACATAAAAATGCGTGCGACCAAGTCGCGCCAGAAATGGAAAGAGAAAAGTATCATTTGACATTCCCAATGAGGAAAAAGATAAGGAAAATATGAGACTACGCTTTTGGCTCGTTTGTGATGATTACTAAAGTATGTATATAGACTCGCCCTAGCAATTTCGATGCAAGATTAAATCTTTTGTACAACAACTGATGCAAATTGCGCCGTTGTCGCACGCGAAACGACATCAGGTGAGGCGGGGCTAGGACACCAAAAAGGTTCAATCATGCTTGCCGACACTTGCAATCGCCCATGCAACTAGATAGCAGAGAGCAATAAAATGATCATCCTACCAAAAGAAAACGCCGCCGTGGATATATGGATGAAAACGGAATGAGAGATACACAACGGTGAAGTGAAAACTTAGAAATTTTGCGCTATTCCAGAGTTGCCTTGTTGGGGGAATACGGAAGGGCTCTCAATCCTCGTGTTCCGTCGTGCCGACACGTCTCGTATTATGGGTTGCTGGTTTCCACCGTACGGGTCGTTTCCATAGGGCCCATTCTGGTAATAGCCTTGGTTATCGTAGTAATCGTGCGGGTTATTCACCGGTATTGGGTAGTCACCCGAGGTGTCGGATCGATTGGCAGCAGAGTAAGACGACGAGGCATTGGATGGTCCACGATGTACACCTGCAGCCTGGTTTTGATTGGCATTAGGGGCAGCACCCAGAGCAGAGATGCCTTCAGAGTCCATTGTCTCGCGACGTCCATTTACCAATGGATCTCCAGAGTGGCCGTCGGAGTAGTGGGTGGGAGAGTTGGGGCTCTGGTAGCCTCCAGGGTTGCTGCCACCGTCCGAGTAGGTCATGCCACTGGTAAGGGTGGTCGAAGCCTTGCGGTTCGAGCTTGTGGTTGTGTTGCCCCATCCACGGTAGCCACTTTGGTCCTCGGCCATTTCTGAAGCCATACCGACTGTAGGCAATGTAGGGTCATTGTTCGGGTTGTAGCCATACTCTTCCACCTCCTTTCGACGGTCCTCCTCGGCGTTCTTTCGCTGTTTACGTTTCCTCCAGAGGATGATACCGGCAAGGACAAGAAGCCCAACGACTACGACAGGAATGACGACGGCAATTGCTGTTTTACCACCTGTGGAGAGGCCTTTGCTCTTCTCTGCATTCTCAGTTGAAAAGCCTGGGAAGCTGCCATTCGTTCCAGTGGATGTTGGTGGGGATCCTTCGGTTTTGGATGAGCCCGATGGGCCGACGACAGAGGTGATAGTGACAATGACAGGCGTAGGGGTGTCGCTTGAGTTGGTGGGCTCGGGAGTAATAATTGATGTTATAATCTGCGTCGACGGTTCGCGCGGGGGCGCCGTTACGACGGAAGAGGGCGTATTTGGTTCATTGGAAGACGGTGGAGGAGCTGAAGAGGGTGGTGGTGGATTGGATGACGGCGCTGGGTTAGAGGATGGCGGTAGTGATACGGGAGGCGGGCTGGACTCCGGAGGCGCAGATGCTGAAGGCTCAGTTAATGGCGGCGATGGAGACGGGGTCGAGGGTGGAGGAGAGTTTGGTGAAGACGGTGTGCTGTCTGTGGGCGAGGCAGGAGCTATGGAGGGAGTGGTTGGAACGAGGCTTGACAAAGACAAATCATCAGCAGTAGAAGGAAAAGACGTACGAGTAGTTCCATTTCCCGACATGGCGACGGTAGAGGACCGATGTGAGGTGGTCAGGCAGGAATGTTAAAAAAGGTTCCCCAGCGGCGGCGAGGGTCAGAAGAAGGGGTCGGCAATGCGAAGGGCTAGCTGTCGCGGAATGCGGCAGAAGGATATGCAGTCGAGGCGGAGTCGGAAACGGGGCAGATGGCACCCAGTGATGAACGAACGCAGCACCAGACCTCAGACAAAGAGCGCTGGGTGCTGAATGGTGCAGCAAAAGGATAGTGCGGGCCTGTGACGGCGAGTGACAGAGGCGAAGGAGGAGGTTGTGCAGAAAGAAAGGTGGAGTAGGCGGGAGACGGGCTGGGCTGGGACGGGCGTGAAAGGGCTTGTTGATCTCTGTGCAGCCGACGGGGCCCTGCAAGTGGTTCGAACCAGCCAATGCAGGGAAGCAGGAAGCAGGAAGCGGGAAGCGAGAAGCAAGAAGCAAAGCCTGGCAGCGAGCGCAGCCGGTTCTCAGACGGTGTGCGGTGAGCGAGCCCAGGAGGGAAAGTGATTATGTATTAGATAACGGGGTCTGGGGATCTGGGATTATCTATTATGGGGTTATTATCTGGGATGGGATGGGATGGGATGGGATTCTGGCAGTACCGTAATGGCACTGGCGGGCTTGCGATCGGGGAGCGAACGAGCGACAAGAGAAAAAAGGACAGGAGCAAGAATCAACCACACAGAAACATGCACTGCTTTTGTGGCCCGGCTGTTGAGGCGACGGCTCTCACGCTCATTAGCAGCAGTAGCATTCGCCCTCGTAGCATTCAGCGCGCGCGCGCATGAAATTGCCAGGCGGCGACGCTTCCAGCCCAGAAATGGCTCTGGAGCGCCCCAATTCCTCCTAGCTGGAGCCTGCTTTGGGAAGGTCGAAGGCGCTGATGCACGCCGCCATGGATGAAATACGGGACCAGCGGCGTGGCTGTGTGTGTGGGAGAGAGAAAGAGAGAGCGTGTGCTCTTTCTCTCTCTTACTTTTGGTGATTTTCTCTTGCTGCATCTCGCATTGCATCTGGCCAGGGCCTGGCCTGACCGATGTTTTTTGGTGTGTTCAAGCTTCCTCTTCTTCTCTTCATCTACAACCCACAACGCATGGCGATGGTCGCACACCCGCATTGCACAAAGCTGCACTGCACCCGCCTGAACGCAGGGCACTGCAATTGCAATCGCAATTGCATCATTTCCCTTTCCCCTGCCCCATCATTGTCCCAGCCCGATCCGACATCATTTTTCGTCGCCGCTCTGTTCGCTGCGGGACCCAAGGCCGAGCGCAGCGCTGACCTGACAGCCCTGTGATGGCTGTGATTGGCTCCTCGGGCCACTCTAAATTAAGAAGAATCAAAGTCCCATGTCTCCTCGGCACGTTGCAACCAGCACCTGCGCCAACACTTGCACCATCGCCAGTGAGAGTCAGAGTGAGAGTGAGAGTGAACTCGATTATTGGCCATTATCCAGCCATTTTGCTTCCACTGCTCGCATCCTCTGCTTCGTGTTGTTCACCCTAAAATCCCTCCCCACGCCCTCATTCGCGAGCCCCACCCTCCTCCCACTGATCACCTGCGCTCGTGTCCGTGTCCGTGTCGTCTATCTCACGATCAATATTTGCTAGATAGGTACTTGTGAACCAGCATCTGCATCTGCATCGCTTCTCTTAGAGACCTTTGTGCCCCTCCCGTAAGCTCTAGAAACCCATTCTTTGTCCCCCAAAACCGCCTTCTCATTCGCCCGCACTGCACACTAACTCCCCTAGCCCTGGTCGCTTGATGCATTGCTTTAGGATTCGCTGCGAAAAAAAAGCCATCGCTCCTGTAATGTAATGCTGACTCTAGCCTAAGCTAGCCTCTCTCTGTTCCTGCTCATGAGTCGTTTTCCCATTTTTTCGAAACCGCGCCAAACAGAAACACGAGACACCGATGCTTTAAACTTTTGCTAGCCCATGGCACCGTTACTCAACCTGCTGCCAAATATCTTGCCACTCCGTAAATGGATTCAACAATGCAGGCGCCTGAGGCTCGAAATGCAATTAGCATCTTAGCGTACCATGATATATTGCTTGAACTTTGAACTCTTTTGTGGTGAGACTACACGAGACCTGGTATGACCGCTTTCCTCCTCCCCACCTTGTCTTTGCCAAATTTCTTCTCGTACCATCTTTTGCCTTGCAACGCCCTTGGCAACATTGTCGTGATCTCGTTCACCAAAAACTGTCGGGCCGGCACACATGAGGCTCCTCCTAGCAGCCAAAACCCAGCCCACTCAACCCACTCGCAAGTATAGTGTGCATACAGAATGTACTTGAAGAATCCACTCTCTGGAATCATGTACACCTTATCCACCCCCTCCAAGGGCTTCCCTTGCTTTTCAGCTTCAGCGCGCTGCTTACGGTCCGCCTCTCTCCTAATCTCACGCAGGACATCATCATGATATATGTTTCCTAGCAGTCCCCAGGCCCAAATCACAATTCCAGCCTCCATTGCCCTGTGTCGACCCGCCCATTCGTCTGCAGATGTCGGCCCGTAACCAGCAAGCCAGCCCCCAATCGCCATTGCGTTGAACAGCTGGAAAAGGAATGCCATTGCCCACACGAACGGGTGTATGGGCGACATGCTCGGGTTAAGGAATAGCGGAGAGAGAACCGCGCGGTATAGGTAGTGAATCACCTAGCACATATGTTAGCAGCTTCACCACACGCCCGCGTCGGTATTGCAGCCACATACAAAGCATCCGGCCATGACCCAGTTACCCCACGGCAGCTCTTCAATCCCCAGCTCCCCGGGCAGCGTAAACATAATGTAGAGCAGAGTGAGGAATCCCACAGACTCCATCGTGAACCATCCAATCTTGCCGGGGATGTTGAAGCGCGAATTGACCGATGTCTTCCCCTGGCCATACCAGTCGAGTACCCATTGGAATGCAGTAATCTAGAAGAATGAAACATTAGCATTTTCCCACTTCTCTCCAGTTATAATAGGCTCCAATTGAACGTACCACAGGGAAAAACTGCCACAAGAAGCATATCCACACCCAATTCTCCCTCGAAGGCGGATACCAGCCCTGCACGAGAGCCATTGCGATGTTTTTCAGCCCAGCTTCAATTGCGCCTCTATGTCAAAATGAACCTTGAGGTAGACCGGTTGAAGGCCCCAAGAAAGGTGAGTATCGGTGTTCGTGCTCTGTGAAAGGTTAACCTCCCGGCAATCGTGAGGTCATTGAATAAACAAAATGTAACCGTGCCAAGCCAGGATTCTGCGATGCATTTTGCCCGACGCGAGCTGGAACAGGGGTTGGGGGCCATGTTCAAATTCGGTTAGCGCTAGTTTATTTGTTTCTGGATGGCACGATAGAGGCTCACATGATGGGGGAAAGCTCAACAACATGTGCAAACAGGGGATTCCTTTCTTTGATATTCCGGAAATGTTTTCAGCTTCTTGTTTCGCTCTTCAGAGCTGTTAGTTTTAGGCGGTTTTTTGTTCCAAAAGCGGTTGCAAGTTGCTCTCCCGATATGGTCACATTGAGAAACAGACTCAACCAGCAAACCCAGCGATGGCGGACCAATTACCTACACGCTCATTCATTTAGTAACTGAGTGGCTTTATGTCTGAACCAATTTCGCACATCTCTTTCATCACTCGTATTAACATAAGACTTGCTATTCGTCTACCTCGCGCTCATCCCGAATCTGGCCCTCTCGCCACTGTCGCGCAATCATGGAGAGGTAATTATCCAGCTCAATATTCTTCTCAAACTGTAACGAAACGAATCCCGTCTTGTCCGCTCTAACTGGAAAGTAAGAATTTTCCAATGTAGCTGGGTTGGTGGAGAGATAGCCTGGAGATCTGATTGTATTCAGTTGACCCTCTGCCACTACCCGACCTTTTGAATCCCCGTGGATACCAGAGTCCTCAACTTCGAGTCCTAGTCGCAAAATGACATGGTCCTGTAGGCCATCATGTGTAGCGCCGACCAGCTCTTTAGAGAAAATTGCAGAAAGCTCTTTGGCAGGCAGACTGGACTCTGCCAGCCAGCTTTTCAAAACCAGGGAATCGAGGGTCGCATAAACCATGATAATATGGAAGACCCCAGGGTAGAATCTTATCAGACACTCGACGGAAATGCGTGGCCCAAGAACTTGCTGCGTATTTGAGGAAAGCAGAGGTTTTCCGATCGGAATTCCTGGACTCCGGCTTTGTTTACCCAGCATGTTGAGATAGGTGACACATATTTCTAGAAGAGTAGCGTGTGCCTCGAGCAAAGAAAATGTGTGTTGCCAAACGGATCCCAACCCGTCAGGGTCGGCAGTTGTGGTTTCGCTTCTAATCTGAGAATAAGAGTTAGAAAAACTATCCATGGTCTCACCATCTAGTGGCCACATTCCCTCCTCTACATCTTCTTCATACTCTTCTAACGCTAGCGGTATGTCTTGGGAAGCCTAGTCAAGTAAAAATTCTCGCACAGTTGGTGGAACAGTTATTCCTCTTGCTGCACGATAGGAACAAAATGACCACATAACCCTTTGATGTGATTCTCCAAAGGATATGCCATCTCCCACTCTACTTGATCGAGTGTGTTACGGCTAGGCCCCCGGACTTGTGATGATTTCTGGAAAGTCTGGTGATCCGGCTTTATTGCGAGCGCAATGCTAAGCGCTTCAACTGTAAGTGGCTCAACTGCAGCCAGGATGATGTTTAGCATCTTGCCAGCCTCGAGGTGGTTGCATTAGATTTGAGGAGGACTGCATAGATCGAATCAACACTCCTGCTCTTGAGAATCATATAAAGCTCGTGGCACAATGCTCCCTTTGCAACTCGTTCTCGGAGAAGTTCGATGATCAGAGTTACCCATACGAAAGTTCTATCAGCCTTTGAGATCAAATCATGTTCTATATCCATGAGCATTTCAGGGGGGAAATCACTGTCGCTCATCTGGTCTATCGCGTCCTTCACTACAAGCTCAATGTCGTGATTCACTGACTCTGTCTCGTCCTTCGACTATCAAGCGCATGATTGCATAACGCGGCTGCTTCCGTTTATTTTCATTCGAATTACTTCCACAGTCATGTTGTCGATCGAACGCAGCTTTGATTGAATTGCCTGGCAGGCTGATGAAAATCTACTTTAACTTCTTTCTTGTTTGGCGTTTAATCTTGTTTTCATCACTGGACAAGGTATAGTACTTGGATATGAGCTGAAGGAGTTGTTTGCGAGAATTTTCTTCGCATTCATTCAAGCCGTCAATGACTCAAATGGTAGATCGTGCTCCTTCATGTTCACTAGAGTCCACAAGAAGCTTCCATAATGTTGCAATTTTTGACAGCTTTTTATGGCCGGATTCTGGCGTGTCCTCCGCGAGAAGGTCCTCGGCAACGCGAATTAAAGTCGGTTGAGGTGAGTAGAGCTGATGTAGAAGTGCTGACAGACCGTGATTGGCGTCTTTCTGTTCAACACTGTCTACTTTGAAGAAGAAATAGCATACTTTACTATCGCCTGTCGAATGAAGCTTATGATGATCAATTGGAAATGACACTAGCACCACCTTGTCACATCCAGCATTTTCGAATATCCAGAGGAGGAATTGGTCAGTTTCTGATAGCCAAGACAGATAGTTGATGCGGTTCAGAGTCCAGACGCAAGTAATATCTACTGCAGTAGGGTTTCGACCTTTGAGTTGTGCGTAGCCGCATTTTTGAAGCTCTGACAATATCCTTTTGTCCTTCCAAAACCTTTCATCTGGGTCCAAGTCCATTAGTTTTTTGGTCAGATTCTTTACTATTCACGTATTAGTTCATGCAAACGAGTCATTCGACCTCTCAAAAATCTTTACAAGCTATTTTAGCCTTGTTACTCATGAACTCAAGGCTCGCCTAGATAGGTTAAAATCTTAGTTCGTTTTCATAAGTGAACCAACACATGGGTCTATGGTTTCCGTCCATTGGGATCACTGTTTCCTTAGGCCAGCCTAAACTAGCAGACTCACTTTCTACCACCTCGCGATGTCGGTGTCAGTATAGAACATCGTACAATAAGGTGCTGCATACTAGCCTTACAATTAGCAAAACTCATCTTTTCAGTCTCGTAAAAACTGAAATTCCCTAGAAACTTTCCATACACGACAAACGACTTAGATATGATTTCTAGGACTCTGGAGTTGCGCTCAAGGCCTTTTGTCAAGATTCTCTTAGTGCTCGTTGATATGATACCAATCTGAAGAAAACTACTCAGGGCGTCGCCCCAGGATGCAAGGCTGGAGCCTTTGTGAGGCGTCCCGAAAAAGGCGGCTCCAGCAACACGTGGAAAAGGTGAGGAACAAGTGTTAGGACTTAATGACGGAAATGGAACCATATTTTTGTAGACTTCAGGTGGCTGAACGTAACACAAAGTAGTAATAAAAGCAAAGGTGTATCCAAAGATGACAGGCCGGTATGAACGGACCCTGGATCGGATGTAAAACCACTGTGAGAGGCCACTATTGCGGTGGAAAGATTCATTCGCCGACATATCGTCGTCCCGGCACTAAAGAATAGCTGGAGATGTATGTAGGTTCAAAAGAAAACAAGCATGTCCCGCGTGTAGAAGCGTGTAATACCCTAAAACCACAAAAAAGAATCTGCTGAACGAGAATCCCACACTCTTATGTAGAGACTTTTAGATACAATACTTTGTCAAGAAGTAACGGAATGACAATTTTTCTGAAAAACATTTGAAGCATAGACGAATATAACATTATCAGTGCTCATGACTTCTGACGGGGCCTTTGTTGTTACGAATGATACCAAACCAGCTATGACCAAAAATATCACCACAGAGGACTGCCTGAATATGAACTTAGGCGGAACAAGAAAATTGTCCCATTTAAAACGATTCCCCTAGCTACATTCACGCGTCCGACCCGGTAGGCGATCAAGACGAATAGGGTGGTACAAGCGAACCAGCAAGCTCAAAGTCAACTGGAAAGGCAAGCGGCCCAGGGAGCTGTGGTCTGCCTGCCTCCACAAAGTCATGCCTAAAGTTGATTTTGACATCGTCCCAGTTAACCCCAAGAGTTCTATCCTTATTTGTTGCTTTTATGCGTGTTACTAACACCTCGTCCCAACAACGAGTGTGCAGTCGCTGTTCAATACTTTGAAGCAATGGAAAAACATCTATAATTTCATGAAACTTGAGGAGATGCCTATAGACCTGCTCCATATGGAACCAATTGTGGGCATGCGTGTGTTCATCAACATATAGGACGCGTTCTGGAGTCATGAGAACCTGCGACTGATGCTGGTCTTCGTCATCAAGGACCTTGACAGGATACCTATGGATTAATTAGCATGAAAATCATTTTCACCACATCTAGTAAGGCCCAGAACCTACATTGCGTGGCAGAGTTCTAGTGATTGAGCAGTGTGTAGCCAATACATCTGTTCTAGCCCATTCCAATATTCGTACCAGGAATTGAAAACAATATGTTGAACACAATCACCAAAGACGCGAGTGATAACGTTCCGCATATGTTCCGCAGAGTTAAATCCAATTGGACCGTCTGCTTGGCGTCGCGCATTGGTTACCACGACTGTTTCCGGTTGCACTGGGAGAGGTTTAAGGATTTCATCGCTGCACTCATCCGGGTGACCAGTTGCAGGAGATGAGTCGGATGGATCAATAGAGTACACCAAATTGATGGTCTTTGTTTGGGTTTGGCAAAACTCGGTAGCATGGGAGCGCGCCTCGGAGCAAACAGTTGCCATTGGGAGGCGATTGATCAGTGTCTGTATTTCGTTCACACCAAGTCGCATCTTAGCCCTGTCGTAGGAGTCATGGACGTATAGTAGAAGAGGCTGTTTTTCCACATTCTCTGGTAAGTTATCGTACCCAATAAACGCCTGTCGCTGGCGCTCGGCGAATGGCGGAGTTGTTGGGGTCTTTTGCAAGCTATCAACAATGCTAAAGAAGGACTCATGTAAGCCTTTGTTAGATAAAGTTAGATGCCACTGACTGAAGTCAAGTTAGTAAGAAGCGGTGTATGTATTGGAATTAACTACTCGCCTATTGGAATTGATTAGCAGCGGCTGCTGACCAGATCATGTCGCGCAACTCTTTCGGGAGCTGTGAGAAGGTAGCGGTTGCCGACATTTTGAGAGCAGGATGGGAAATTCTAGAGAACGAAGAAAGAACCGAATAGTTTTACGAAAACTTATAGTATCCAGGCGTGTTGTGACCACTCTATGGAAGTGTAGCTGTCGACTTCGTACCCATCCCCGCGAAACGAACACCATTACACTGCCAAGCATTGTGCTTACTCATGATCTGTTGTCCCCCCTGACTTGGACCGGCAGACACGAGGATCAGTGAAACACACGTCACTACCAGAAGGTAGAATCGCGAAAGGGCACTCAAAACGGCACGGTAAACTACATCATCTGGTACCTCCCGCTCACTGTAAAGCGTTTTCTAACGTTGTTCTTGATTTATGTCTTCAATTATAGATCTTCATTCAATTAACTAACTACCATAGGTACAGTACGAGCAGAGACATTATGTTAGGTATCTATTTTTTCTTCGAATTAGGAAGCCATCTTCTCGATGACCATTCGCAAGTGAACGTTGGTGAGGGCTTGAGAATGAACCCCCTATATGAAATGGCAAGGAAGATTCCCCTAGTTCTCTTTGTCTATATTCTAGTTCATTTGTCTCGGGCGGGGCTGAATACGTATTACAAGCCAAGAGGCGGTGCCCCGCTGCGGTCGGAACTCGTTGGCGCTGCCTGGCACTGTGGTTTTGAGCACCACTCTGCACAGAAATTTCAATCCACAGCAATGCCGGCATGCCCAATTTGTTCTCCACCACTCCAAATAAGCATAGTTACCTATGCTGATTTATACAAGGCAGCAAAAGGAGGCTGCCAAATCTGTTCAATTCTCCGGGAAGGCTGTGCTGAGATCGCACACCTTGATCTTGAGCTTGATGGTAGCGTTGATTTGGGTATAATAAGGCGCCGTGGTTCCGTATGGCGAGTATCTGTACATGGATCGGAAACAATAGAAATTGTTTTTCATGCCACTAAAGGCATGTACGAATGTTATAGTATTTACGGCATATGGAAACACTTGAAACCGCGATAGCGACTAATGAGTCCTAGGTCGCAATTCATGGCCAGAAATTGGAGAAAGCGAAGGACCTAAAATTCAGATGACTACTAAGGATTTCGTCGATTTCATTAGGCCACTATTGACAAAATGCAATACGGAGCACCAAGAATGCAATTCAAATGCTAGCGATAATCACAATACCCAATCATCGTATGTACCAAAACGATTGATATACATTGGCAATCGAACTCCGGTAGATAGGCCACTGCTATACGGACCTGGAAAGGATCCCACAAATCTGTATGGTACAGGTGCTCCTTATGTCGCGCTGAGTCATTGCTGGGGCAAAATGCAGCTCATCAGAACAACATCATCGCCTATTAGCGATTACGAGCGAGCAATTCCATGGGGAAAGCTCTCTCGAACATTTCAAGAAGCTATTGCCGTGACACGAGCTTTAGATATTGACTATATATGGATAGATTCCTTGTGTATCATTCAAGATTCTATTGATGATTGGTCGCGTGAGTCCTCTCAAATGGCAAATGTATACTCGAATTCTTATCTTACGATCGGTGCTTCTGAATCGCGTGGCGAGGAGAGCGGGCTTTTAAATCGACGCCACCATATGCATGAAATATTTAGAGCTTCTGAAGGAGTGTATCACACAATCTGGGCACGACGAGTGGTGGGACACGAGATAGAGCGACGAGAGAATTGCGAAACAGATATATCCCTACTCAGAACCCGCGCCTGGTGCCTTCAAGAGGAGCTATTGTCGCCACGTTTCGTTCTTTTTCATCATTGGGAACTAGTCTGGGTATGTCGTAAGGGTACAACTTGTGAATGCGATCCTTCATATCGGCCCAGTGTACTGCAAGTGTGGCTTCATGCTCGACAAGAATTAGACCAAATGGGCTGGTGTGACCTTGTCGGTTACTATTCAGGTCGTGACATTACATTTCATCTTGACAGGCTCTCAGCTATCTCGAGTTTAACGACTTTGTTCGAAAAGGGGCGAGGAAAATACCTTGCTGGGCTTTGGGAAAACGACTTGGTCTACAATTTGCTGTGGAGAGCCATCGGAGGGCGTCGGCCTGATCTTACAGAGGCGTCGATATCATCGCCGCCATCCTGGTCCTGGGCATCTGTCGAGAGTAGCCGTGTTGTGTGGATTCCAGCTGATCGCAACATAAAGAGCCACGTTACGATCCTCGGAGCGAGTGTTTATCCAAGCACACTGGACCCTAGAGGGTGTGTCTCAGCAGGCAATGTTACTCTTCAAGGATGGCTTCTCCCACTAGAATCTAGTTGGATGATGTTCAGATCTTCTGATTTCCAGCGAGTTATCTGCAATCCAGCATGCTTTCACGACGAAACAGGGCTTGTGCAAGTGACGTGTCTTTGTGACTTGGATACCATGGTCGGGTCGTCTCGGAGAGGTGAATTCGATACTCAGGCTTCGTTCTTGATAATAGCAAGCGACCCGGAAAAATCTCCTGATAATCACTCTGGGAAGTATTTTGGTCTTCTGTTGAAAGAAATGAAATTTTTGAACGAATCTCAGAAAGAGGTGCAGGAACGAACAGGAAGCAAATTGGGGTGGGAGAGAGTTGGAAGAGGGGATTTGTCGATCTTGTCAGACTTTGAAATGAAATTAGAGAACTTCATAGAGATTGTGACAATATTTTAGATCATTGGATATGTTGGCAGGGAGATTAAACGACCGTAAGTTTCAGTTCACTATGGCTACAG